>JABTTQ020000545.1:0-222500 GCA_016081115.2 Rehmannia glutinosa | reverse complement strand
GGTTTTTCTCAATGTTTCCGTTCTTTCCAATACGAATCGCCCTACGTGTATTTCCCATTCTTCGCACTTTCAAATGACTTTTCCTCATTTATCGATTTTTTCATGCCAAATTCTTTTGTTCGGTTTTTTTAATTTTAATATTTTTCCTTTCAACACTAAAAAATATCATTTCCCTATCGGTCATACACACCAATGGTTTTTCTTAACTATTTTATCGTATTTTCGTGAAATGTTAAATTAATTTTGTTTTCACAATTATCCCCAACATCGGAAAAACAACCCAAAAAATATCATCCTTATTTCCCCAATTTTTCTATGGTGTTCCCTTATTTTTCCCCATTTTTCTACTATTTTTCCCTTTTTCATCAATTAAATATAAATTCCGATAAATTTATCTGTGTGCCATTTTATGTTTTGTCGATTTCATGTAATTTTTGAATAACACTTGGAAAGTTCTGCTCAAGTAAAAAGCTTTCGCTATTAAAAGAACAAAATTATTATTACAAAATAATAAAGGATGTAACAACGGTACTTGTAACTTGTGTGGCTATTCAAACACATTGCTTAAAAAAAAAAATGTGAGGTAAGCAAGATTTGAAATGCTGACCTTATACTTTGTTAAAAGTCTAAGAACCAATTAAGCTTAATAGATATCTAGTTCAAAGACGAACTAAAATACTTTAATACGATGTTGTGCTTCTAAAGTAAGTTTTTCTAGGATTGCCATACTAAGTCATGAAATTAAGTTTGAGAGCATTACTCTCCAAAATTAAATTCCCGAAAAAGATTTTTTAATTGGTGAAATTTAGAGGTTTGAAAATTGGAAAACCGTAGCAATTTTACTTAAAATTTAAATTCAAATAGAAAATAAGCGTTTTTTCGAAAAATTTTACTCGTCGAGATACATGAAATCAAAAAAAAATTCGCCCCAAACGGACATTTCTACGCAAAGTTATGGCCTTCCAAAGTTTCGCTACCCGGGCGACGCTTTTCTGTATACGGAGCCTCGGGAGGGCCCCACAGCTCCTCAACCAATGCATAGAACTCGTCGAGACACCCCAAAACGAGTGGTCATATGATGAAAATGGTGGTCTGAGCACAAAGTTATCAACTTCCAAAGGTGGTGCATTTCGCAACACAATCCAAACCTGCTTTGCTTTGGTCTGCATTTTGTCCTTGTTGGGAGCTAGCATCCACCGAAGTAACACGACCATTTCCATCATGCTGTTAAAGGGCTCTAACATGGAATGCAGGACCAAGTGGGGCCACTTTACAAGGGAATAAAATTACAGCTGAAATGGTCATCAACCAATTGACAAAACACATAGGAATGTGGATATATCCGACAACCTAGAAAAGGGTGCATGGATTCGTTCAAGCTGACCAGCTGGGAATGCCAGTTTGTATAGCTTATAACATGTAATAGTTGCTTTCTATGGTAATATTGCTTACTTGGGCTTAACACTATGAACATTTAAAACTGATTTTGTGTAGCTGCCAATTAGGTTTTTTGTGATAGTTGTTAGTTTATTGGTAGCACTTTTAGCTGTAGGTCACATGATTTACCTTGCATGTATTTTCTAAACTTGATGATTGTGGGTACATTTATGGGGATATTCATTAATCTTGATGAATAAGGTGTTGATAGACTCATTTGATTTTGTTTATGGTGGTATTCACTAATGATACTTAGCGCACACATAATCATATGGAAACAAAATGAATGATACTCAAGGATGTTAGAGATTCTAAATCAGGAAATAAAGAATTACTATTATTTGTTCAATTAAATTTGGGATCTCTTGGTTATGCAGTACTATATGATTTTGGACTAGTAATTCTATAGAAGGTCTGTGTAAAAGCTTATAACCTTGAGGCTATAAAAATTTTATAGAAAAATGATAGAACTTGTGAGCTTTCTTAGATTAGTGATGTTATTGGGTATTAAGTTTAACCATCTTTTAGGGTATTGTGTATATGTCATTTTCAGTGTGTGTATCTGGTAATGGAATAGTTTGTTATATATAGGTAATTGATTTGAGCTTCGAATAACTCAACCCTAAGTAATTATGTAGTGCATATAGTGGTGCTATCATTGGGTTTGGATCTATATTGATACAACATGATAAAGTTTGGATATATAGTAATTATTTATATAATTCATATGTAATTTAGAATATTATCGATAAATGAATGTAGTATATATCCACATAACATCTAGTATCATCAGAATGAAGTACTTTATAAAATAGGAATTTCAGCTAACTTTGTGAGATGAGCGATTGTTGAATTTATGACTGCAAAGGTTGAATTCGAGTAAATGATAATTATTTATTATTGATATTTTGGGTCAATAGATTCTATAATTTTGGAGAAGGATTGATATAACCGATGATTGGGACAAGATTCACATGAAAATACTAGAATAGATTTTTGATAATACAACATAAGATCGAGTAATGAATATATGCAATATGATATTGTATCAACATGAAAATACTAGAATAGATTATATTCTATATATATGCATAATGAATATATAGCATTTGAATCATTGCAACTGGTGGATTCTGGATAGAACGAAAAGTTGTGAGGCTACTATTTGCTTCGTATAGAAGAAAGTATATGGTATGATTGTATTAACATGATACTAAAATATGGGGCCAAATATATTTTGAAAGGATATGTAGCTACGAATGATATGTAAGACGAGGAGTGGACTGTGGAATTCGATAGTTTAAAAGGAATATTGCTTACTATTTTTGAAAGGAAATAAAATGAGAAGTAGCTGTAGATAGATTTAGTGATGAAAAAAAACCCAGATATATGGATAATTACTAGTTATAAGGTGTGCTACGAAAAGATTTAGTAATAGAATAACCTACTTGGATAAAAAGGATAAAGTGAAGGGATAAATATCCATAGCTCTTATCGTAAGCAAAATTTTGAGGACGAAATTTTTATAAGGATGAAAGAATGTAATACCCAAGCCTCGAACTACACATTTGGCTAATATATGTCTTATTTGATGTTTTATTTATGTGCTATTTGAATTAAAAATGACATTGCATGGTCCATTTTATTTTATAATGATAATTTTATAATATTTAGTCTTCAGGCGTGCACAACTTTAGTCATCTTAAATGGTCGATTAAGCACTGAAATAAGAAGAAAATTAAGTGATTATTTTAACTAAAACTAAAAATAACTCCACTATTGGATATACTTATATACGATTGAGTTGTTAAATGGACATTTAATAAAGTTCAAATATAATGGTACGGTATATCATTAATGAATTAAATAACGGGAAAATCATATAATACAAGAAATGGAGTTGGGTATTAAATCTAACAGAAACATATATGCACAAAGCCAGATTCAAAATATTGTTCGAGAATCACGATTTTGCCAAAAAGGAAACAATAGTAATAACAACACTAATAATAATATTGATATATGGGGACACAATCAAAATCAGTGTTCTAAAAAGCGTTAGGTGCTAATCAACGGTAAGTTGGGGCCTAATCGAAAGAAAAACGTACGCATACAAGGGGAGTCTAGCGCCTAGGCATGAATTAATAGGGGCTAGGTCAGGATTTTTAGAACAGTGGTTAAAATAGAAAATAAGACGGGTAAATATCAAAATCATGTACTCATAAACATACATAATTATTAATATATAATTTGTATATATTAATCTTATATAGTTATATAATGTGTATATATCTTGTATTAATGGTATATAACCTCTATATATTAGATGTGAGATAACATATGATAATTCATATATATATATATATATATATATATTACTAATATGTATATACACACGTACGTATAGTGTACACATAAGCTAAATAGATAGAGTTAACTAATGTAATGTGGATATATATATATATATATATATATTATTCCACCACCATTCACTTGAAGTAAAGGAAAATTTGTTTGTTCCTTATATACACATGGGGGCATAAGAAAAGAAACTAGCTTAGAAACAAACCCTCACATATAGCTCTTGGGAACAAATGTAAGAGAAAGAATTAGAGAGTGGGCGACATGTCACGCAGTTGACCTTTACGACTGATTTTTCGCCATCTGCCGGGACAAAGGGGCTCACCATTGAACGAAATCCATCGTCTAGAATCACCTAGCATGATTCTAGAATGATCTAGAAGAATCTGGAATATTCTAGAAGAGTCTAGAAGAATCTGGAATGTTCTAAAACATTGTAGAAGAGTCTGGAATATTCTAGAAAGAGTCTAGAATACTATAGAATAGTCTAGAATATGATAGAATAATGTAGAACATTATAGAATAGTCTAGAATGTTATAGAGTAGTATAGAACTATGTAGAAGATTGTAGACTAGAGTGGAGATTTATAGAATACTTGTAGAATATGTAAGAATCATGTGGAGAGTTCTAGAGAACTTCTCCCTACCGTTGGATCAAATGAATCACCACCGTCCATTAAGGAGGTGGAGTAGTATAAATAGGTGTAGGGACCTCATTTGTAACCAACCAAGCATTGTAAGCAAGTGTGAGTAAATATAAGTGTTCCTTTCCTAATTTTCTTGTGTGTTTATTACTTAGCCATCTTCTTACACTTCTTCACACACAAACACGTGGGAGAGGCTGACTTAGCTAATCGCAAGGGGCGATTGAAGGAGCTAAGGCCGCATGGTTCGTTGTTGAGGGAACAAGTCCGTGACAGGTGGTATCAGAGCCCGGTTTGGGCTAAGTGTTGTGAAGTAGTACGTGATGGCAGGCGAAGACATTATGTCGGGTGTGACTGAGAACCGCGGGAGGGAACCAGTGCAGACACGAGACAAAAAGAAGCGTGACCAAAGCAAGGCGCGAGAGGGGGCGTCTTTGGAGCACATTGTTGTAGAGATGGGAGAACGACTTGAGTGGGTCGAACATACTGTCGAGACGTTGGAGGGCCATGTTCTCGAGCAGATAGATTCCCTCAAGGAAAATATCCAAACTTGTCCTGATGTCAACACCACACATGAGGAACGTCTTGCCAAGTTGGAGGCAAGGATGATGGATGCTATTCAGGCCTTACAAGCAAGCATCGAGGGGATGCAAGAAGATCTTGCCTTGTGCAAAAAGGTCGTTGCTAGCGGGGGAGCTAGCATCCCCACAGCTAGTCCAAGGGTGGACTACCCCAAGCCGACGAGGTTTAATGGCGTAAGGGACGCTAAAGCTGTGGAAAACTTCTTTTGGCAAATGGAGCGATACTTCGAGGGGCTCGACCTTACCGATGAAGCATCAAAGGTAAGAACTGCTACTCTTTATCTTACAGATACTGCTACTTTGTGGTGACGTAGAAAATATGCCGACATAGAACGAGGTGCTTTTCGAATTGATACTTGGGAAGAATTTAAGAGAGAGCTTAAACGACACTTCTACCCAGAAAATGTCGTTTATGTTGCTCGAAAGAAAATGTGATAGTTGAAACATAGGGGAGATATTCAAGATTACGTGAAAGAGTTCACAACCCTTATGCTTCAAATCCCAAACATGTCGGATGAGGACCTTCTTTTCTACTTTGTCGATGGACTTCAACACTGGGCTAGACAGGAAGTACAACGTCGAAATGTTAGTACAGTGGATAAAGCTATCGCGGTTGCCGAGTCTCTCATCGATTATCAAAAGCTTGGAGCTTCTATGAGAGAGGAGAAAAAGCCTGGAGTCATCCAAACTCTGGGATACTTGCCTGAGATATCAACCATTGATTTTTTTGGGTTAATATCTCTTCTTGTAACTAATTTCTCCCATTGTTGTTGATAAATATGCATTGGAGAAATCTTAATCTCATCAGTTTGAACCTTAGATTTGCCTGTCTGTGGCTAAGATTCCACTCTCCCTCTTTTACCCCAGAGGTGCTGGGTTGACTTGAAGACTCGGGTTGTGACGTTGGAGCTTCAACATTCGTTATAGTTTGTACATCCTCAGGTGATGCATCACCTGCAACATTTGTGATTATGGTACTTGAATCCATAACCTCCGTGTTAGAGCCCCGTTCTCTATTCGCCCTTTTTTGCATCGTGGGAGATGCAACCTGGAGGAGAGGCACTTGCAGTGCTAAGAACAATTGTCCTTGAGCAAACTGGCATGCTCGTATTTGACTAAAAACGGATTTACAGTTGCTGTTGAAGTCGTCCAACAACTTCTGCATTGAGACATAACGTCCCAAAATCTCGTTCTAGACTCTCCAGGTTTTCCCTGAGATGTCTTACTCATTTAAGGACCTCGTCAGCAACGCGTCCTTCCATCTCGTGTCAAAAAATCTACAAGAACATTTTCATGAGATTTATAATGACAATATCATAATCATAATATTGACATTCAACTTGCCATCTAAGTAATCTAGCCTTTTCTGGTTTTGATACAATTTTGTTTTTCAGAAAAGTTTTGACACTTGAATTATCAATTTTTAAAGTAAACATTTTAGCCAGTAAAAATAGAGGCCATTTTTTGAAAGCCTTTCTAACTGCAAAGAATTCTTTCTCGTTGATATGCCATCGATTCGTTTCACTGTCTGTAAAAAGACCGCTGCAATATATGCATGGCACTTCGCCGTTTGGTGTAGCTTTTGTAAGAACAGCTGCCCACCAATAGTCACTGGCATCTGTGTATAGAACCAGTTCATCTTCGTCTTGTGGAATTGCAAGTTTTGGAAGCTTTTTATAAACTTCTTTAAGCTGCTTTATTCCTTCTTGATGTTCATCTTCCCATTTGAATGTAGCATCTTTTTTGAGCAATGGGCTAAACACCTTGTATCTTTTCTACAATATGACTTTGTAGGATAATTCCAGATTCCTCGATTTCAATTTCGAGGAATTATATCTGTCTTGTTGCAATCACCGCCTTCTTCTCTGAAAGCACTAATCCTTCCTTGTGACAAACATCTGAAAATATTTCCAAATATTTGAGATGCTCCTTCATGTTCTTTGATGCGATCAAAATGTCATCGATATACACGAACATGAAACTAAAATAATCTTTGAAAAGATTATCCATCTTCCTTTGATATATCTGGGGTGCATTAGCCAATCCCATCGGCATCACGTTCCAAATATAATGTCCTTGTGGTGTAGAGAAATCTGTGAATTTCTTACTCTCTTTCTCCATTTAATCTGGTAAAATCCAGACTTGCAATCGAACTTTGAGAATATCTTGGCACCTTTGATATAGTTAACCAGATGTTCTCTGCTTGGGACATAGTATCCGAACTCCAAAATGTTATTAATCCCTCTGTAATTAATAACAAGTCTTGGCTTTCCTCTTTTAATTTCTCCATGGTTTCTGACTAAGAATCCTGGAATTCTATATGGAGAAACTCCTGGTGAAATCAACATAAGGCCAAGATGTTCCTTAAGTATCTTCTGCATATCCTCACGATCCTCATGATTCATAATGATTAGTTTGAATCCCACGAACTCGTACTCCTTTCCTGGTTTAACCTTTAAGGATGTTTTGAGCTCGTTCTTATCCCCCCATGCCAAAGGATTTTCATTATAATTCCTTTGGATATTCTTCTTGATATCCTCGAGTGATATTTGTTCTCTATTGTAACATCACTCTGTGGATTCTCCATTAGGCTCATCATCAATTCTGCAATAGCCTCTGGAGGTACTCGTTCTTCTCCTTGTATTCTGAATGAATACAAGTCATTATCCCATCATTTTATATCTTTTTGCTTCGAACCAAATTGTCGAAAGGATAATAATGGATCACCAAATATTCTCCTATCCGCCATTTTTGGATTGCGATGTTTGGCTTCATCACCACGCTTGCTGCGAAAATTAATAGGCATTTTTCTGTAAAATGCTTCCCGCAGCTCTGGACAATGATCTTATGATCACATAATGTTGTGAAACTAAGTCTTCTTGTCTCATTTTCTTGTGTAAATCGCTTAAATGTTTGTAGGAAATTATTTTCTAGCAAAACATCTGCTCCCGTATCATGGAAATAGATTGGTGGCGTCTTCACTTTGTACCATGGGGTACCACCTGCACCTCCAATCATAATTTCTGCCCGTTTAATTCCTCGATTAAGAATAAGAATCCTTTTAGAGAAATCCGTTCCTGCAATAGCTGGTAAATCTTCTCCAATTTCTTTAAAAAAAACATCCGGCTTTGCGGTACATATTCTGGCACCTGAATCAATGTAGGCGGCAAAATATTCGGCCTTGTATCCAGCATATAACATTCTAATAGAAATGTATATGGAGAATGGGCTAGTGGTCATCCGATTCTCTTTTATCCACCATCTTTTATCCCCAAGGTTTATGATCAAATTCTCAATTGCTCGGGATTTTACCCTATAGATAATTTGGTGTTTTTTGGATTATAGAACATCACAAGAAAACTAATCTTATCCAAAGCCTTTTCCATAGCTACGATTGTAAATCCATCATATATCCGAAGCTTTGGATCTTTTCTTCATAATTCTCATAATTCTATCTTAAAGACATCCTGAGAAATCGACTTCGACTTTTGTTGAAGCCTGATCTTGAGATGGAATTGTTTGAGACTCGACATATCCTCCCCGACCTCAAAAATTAACTTCAAGAATTTCTTCAAGAATTCACTGATGTGTATTCGAGAGAGCATAGAAAATCTTGTATGTGATCGAGTACTTTTCCTTCCATCAAATCGACTTTATTGAAATCTCAGATCTCTTGTATGCTTCATAGATTAAATGCTTTTCATGCATACAAATTTCAGAGGGCAGATCCTCAAATTTGATACACAAAGATAGCCAGATTGAGTGGCTTCCTTCTTTGATCAAATCCCCATGAGAGAGTATTTGCAACTTCCCTTTTTATTTTGCTTTTGATCTCACGAACTTCTCGGTAAGACAACTCAATCGGAGTTCCCCGAAATCATATTCTCGATAATTTGCTTCGAATCCATTTTCCATAGCTCATTGTAAATCCATCATTATTAGGGATCTTCCTTCATAATTCTCGGACAATGCTGAAATATGCCCTCTTGCTCGCATGTCCGAAATTAGTCACTTCCATCGTCGAGAATAGATCTTGAAACTTCATTAGATGCTTTCATCTAGGGTAGATCCTCAAATTGATACACCGGATCAAATCGAAAGTTCTTCTCCCTGGGGTTCTCTTCTCTGGTACAATGCTTGATTATGCCCTCTTGATGATGAGGCTCTATTCATTAGCTCTCGCATGAGCTGGTCTTTGCCCCGATTTATAACCCGATGAGGCTCTTTCTGTTTTGACCAAAACCTTCCTTCTAGGTCTCCATGAAGACCTACTTCTTTTGTTGTTGCTTCGCCGGTATGGATGGCTTCTCTCCTTCTTCTTATGCCGCCTGGGTTGACCTCCCACAACTGTTGGGATATCATCATCGATACAACATAGAGGAATTGATTTGTTAATTCCTCTTAATCTCTTGTAATTCATGTATAGTTCTTCCTGATAGGACCATTCACATAGCTTGGATTTTTGGGAAAGACATTCTTCTAGCCACTGTATCCTAATCAGCTGCATCCTTATATTCCCTGATAAGCATTTCTCTCCAGGGACTCGGAATCTTTGCAAAGAATAGATGTGAAGCTTCTTTGTCTCCAATCTTGGATTTCTACCGGTACTCGGTGAACAACTTGATATATTCGTCAATATGACAAATATCATCCAACTCGAGGCTGTAGAGGGCTTGTTTATATCTTTTTCGTTTTTCTTCTTCTAATCCCTCAAAGTAACCTGTGCCGATAAAATGGATTTTGAATAATTTTGCCATATCATCGACAATTCCTTTTAGTGATTCTCCTGCTATGACCGCACTTTTCATACTTGTTTCGGTCATATCCCATGCAATCCTTACGAATCCCTCAAGACTCATTTCGTAAGATCAAGGGTACCTATTGCAATCCTCATAGCTGATGCCCATTCATCAATGAGAACTTCTCGATTTTTAAAATCTGGGATATCCAGATTTAGCATCAACCCATATAGATGTATTGGGTCGAGATGTGATCTTCCATAAGGCGTTTGATAAATATTTGGCCTTCGAGAATGTTGTCGAGTTCCCACAAGAGGGGGTCGAGCTCGTGTTCCTGAAAATGTTTCATTCCCTGTGGTGAAATCTCCAATGTTATGCATTCTCTCGTCAGGGTTCCCTGATTTGAATCTGCACTTTCTGCGACATTGGGATTTACTAGTGGTGGTGGAATTAGTCTACCTTGTGGGTCATAGGTAACCAAAGCTGTTCCATCTCATGTGTTCATTTTTAAATCTACAATTCCTAATCCTGCAAAGGATTCTGCAAGGTCATGTAGATCTTTAAGATTCATTTTCTCCATATCCATCACTTTTAATTTGTGACGAATTTTTCCTTTGATGATAGCAATAACCTTTTCATCATCTGTCATTTTTCGTACCACTTCGGTTGGTTTCCTCTTTTGGTGTAAATAGGGTACTGTCCCGAAATCAATATGTTTCTTTCCTCCGGATGAATTTGGTTTGTCCTCCAGATTCTTGACTCGTTTCTGAATATCATGAAGGATTGAAAGAGTCTCCTTCTGATATTTCACCATTGTATCCATCTGGTTCTGGATCTGATGTACTTGTGCTGGTAGATGAATATGGCGGTTGCCATAATTCTGCACCATCTTCTGGACTTCTCTAATATCCTTTGAGATCTTAGATGTGTCCGGAAGTATCTCGCTCCATTCTGGTACTCCATCAGAAATCATTATTCTGATGGGCATTTTCATGGATTGCTTCTTGGCGATTTATCAGATCGACATATAATATCTGGTTCACTGTAAAGAAACTCATATGATATGCCGCTCGCATTTCGCATTGCCTCAAGGTTTCCCTGTCGGCTCCTGCGCGTTCTTTTTCCTCATATTGGTTGTTCCAATATGCTATCTTGTCTTGGTGTTCTTGTGCATACATCGTCAAGATTTGACGATATGTCCTGTATGGTGTACATCTCAGACAATTGTCCGGATCCATATTCTCGGAGTAATTTCTCCTCACCAATTGTTAATTACATAAATATAATAAATTTAATTATAAGTTCTTAATAAACCTAGGCTCTGATACCATTTTCGAGGATCGCAAGACTTTGGGGAGTAAATGTAGAAAATGCAATAAAATTTATCACTTAGGTTGCAAAGTGCAACAACTTTAAAGTTTAGATGGTAAACTGCAAACCAGCTTTCATGAAACCAGGGGTAAATCTGGAATTTTATGCAAAGTGCAAAATTTTGTAATGTTAAGGTTGCAAACTGTAACTTTTCAAAGTTCGGATTGCAAAGTGTAAAAACCTGAATAGTTTGGGGTGTTAACAATCTTTATCCCTAATAGTTGTATGCAAAACTTTCATTTCATGCAAATATCCTTTAGTGAAGTCTTCATATATATATATATATATATATATATATAAGCTTTTAATATTTATTATATATGTACAACATTCTTATCACACATATATATTTTTCTTTTCTTACTTATGCATATAATTAATAAAATGAACTACACAATGCTATTTTAATACCCATAGAGTTCAAATATTTTAATCAAACGAGCAATTTGAATTTGGGGTATTACATCTCACACACTTTTAAATGAGGAAAACAACCAGCACAAAAGTCAAAACTCACAGCTGACTAAGGAGCTGAGTACTCTAAGTCACATAAATGCTGAGAACACTGAGCTGAAGGCTGAGATAGCTAAGATCAAAGCAGACTTAGCTGAAACAGAAAAGAGAGAAAAAAGATTTAGAAAATGTGATTTCATCATTTACTAAAGCATCTAAATCATTGGATGAATTGATAATTATACAAAAAAAAAAAAAGTGGAGATAAAACAGGCATAAGATTTAATTCCTTTGTGCATGCTCAAACTCCAAGAGTGGTTATGGAAAAAAGATCTTCAAGTAATGAGTGAGTCCAAAAATCCAAAGTACCATATGTTGTACCCACACCCACTCACAAATACAATCACAACCATGTTGACCTAGGATATAAAGGTGTGGAAAATAAAGATATTTCTTTCTTGTATATCATTGGAACTGATACATGCTACATTATATACAACCAAAAATAAGGAAAAAATGGAAACTCTAATTACAATCCTTATAAATCTGGTGTGATCATCCACTTTTGTTATAGTATATCCAATTAATAACATCTTCTAGTTTATAAACTAGGATAAACTTAGCTTTCTAAGCTATATGGGATGAAGAAAAATCCTTTCAACTCCCATTACATAATGCCCATTTATGTGGCCAACTTCGTGTATTAATTTCTCACTCACCGAAATTCGATTTTGAGAAATAAAAATACTACGAATATCTACTCGGAAAGTAGATCAATAATATACAATTTAATTCCTCAAAAATTAAATTCTTAGCCACCAAAAATTTGGTCAAATTTGAGACGACGCCCACTTTCTCAAACCCAAATTTCCAACAATCCCCCACATGAGTGGAAATTAAAGCATGCATGAATGCAGACACGCAACCAGTCCTCAAGAGACAATACTACATCAGGATAGGTAGCTTGTGGCTTTGAACCTTCCATAGTCAATACTATCGGGTACACTGGCAGCCTAGTGGAAGTAATGCCTTGAACTATTCCTCCACGGTGTATACCGAGACAATAACATAAACATAGTAAGGTCTCAACACCTCCTATTCTCACGTTTGTGTCCGTTTCGGCCATGGGCGACCCTCACTTCTCACTAATATAGGTGATCTCCTATCCGAGTATCCTGCCATACTCAACCTCAACGAGGTGTAGGAATCATTAAAAGTCAAATGACTTAGCCTCACCACAACTTGCAGGTGTTCAACACTTGGCATTGCTTTCTAGGGATGGGTTGAAACATTGTTTCCAAGTGTTACAACATAACCTTCATAGCTTAGTTTTCCCATTGAACCAAGTTCTTGGGATCTCCAGTCATCATGGTTGGGTTTCCACTATGATGGTTATTTTTACTTTGTGGACTTTAAGCCCATTCCCTCTAGCAATTTACTCAATTAATCTTGATTCAGTCCTTTCGTCAAAGTATCTACTAAATTATCTTCTGACTTTACGTAGTCAATTGACGTCACACCACTTAAGATTATTTGTCTAACGGTATTATTTATCCGACGAATATGTCTAGACTTACCGTTATACATATTGCCCTGTGCCCTTCCTATAGCCGTCTGGCTATCACAGTGAATCGTCACAGAAGGCACATGCTTCCTCCAACATGGAATATCTTCCAAAAAGTTTCGAAGCCACTCTGCTTCTTCACCAGCTTTATCCAAAGCTATAAACTCCGATTCCATGGTGGATCGAGCTATACACATTTGCTTTGTGGACTTCCACGATACCGCACCACCTCCAATGGTGAATATGTATCCACTAGTGGAATAAGAATCTTTCGAATCCAAAATCCAACTAGCATCGGTATACCCTTCAAGTAAAGCCGGATATCTCGAGTAGCATAGCCCATACTCCAAGGTATTCTTCAAGTATTTTAACATTTTGGTTAACGCTTTCCAATGCTCATGGCTTGGATTGCTCGTGAACCTACTCAACATATTTACTGGGTACAATTGGTAATGTACATCAGACTGCCTATAATACGTGAGTATTCCATGTGAGCCACTGGTTATGCATCATTAGCAACTAGATTTACACTTAAATCTTTCACGGTGAACTGTCAAAAGTATTGAATTTCTTGAGCACTTTCTCCACATAGTGGGATTGTGACAAAATAATTCCATCATGAATTCTGCTGATTTTTATCCCAAGGATTACATCAGCAATTCCCATATCATTCATGTCAAAGTTTCTCTTTAACATTCTTTTTGTGTCCATGATAGTATCATGACTACGGCCCATGATTAACAAATCGTCTACGTATAGACAAACTATGACAAATGCTTCCGATGTCCCTTTGACATATACACATTTATCACACTCGTTGATTTTAAACCCATTTGACAACATCGTGTTGTCAAACTTAAGATGCCATTGTTTTGGAGCTTGTTTCAGTCCATACAAGGATCTTATCAACTCGCACGCCTTCTTTTCTTGACCGGTGCAACAAACCCTTCAGTTGTTCCATATAGATTTCAACATCTATCTATCCATTCAGAAATGCCATCTTCACATCCATCTGATGAATCTCTAGATTGTGCAAAGCAGCAATCGCGAGAAGCACCCGAATAGACGCAATCCTCGTTACTAGAGAATAAGTGTCAAAGAAGTCATACCTTTCTTTTTGTTTAAAGCCTTTGGCTACAAGCCGTGCTTTATACTTATCAATAGTTCCATCTTCTTTATACTTCTTCTTTAGGATCCACTTACATCCTAAAGACTTATGACCAGCAGGGAGATCAACCAACTCCCACGTATGGTTTTGCAGAATGGACTCGATTTCACTATTGATTGCTTCTTGCCAGAGCGGAGCATCTGGACTACTCAGAGCCTCTTTAATCGAGTTTGGCTCACCATCTAACATCAATGTTAGAAAGTCAGGTCCAAAGGACTTAACCACCTTAGGCCTCTTACTTCGTCTTAGTTCTTCACCACTTGGTGTTGAACTAATTGTTCTGTTAAATGTGACAGCTGATGTCGTACCACATGTCGTTCCAGATGTTATAACATCCAAAGCAACACCTTCAGCAACATCTGCAGTAACATCTGCAGCTGTTCCAGATGGGATAACACCAGAAGTCACATCTCCAACAACATCTGAATACAGTCTTTTCTTTAGACTTCCATCTATCCTTTCTTTACAAGGATAAATATTTTCAAAGAATATAGCATTCCTTGACTCAATTATGGTACCAACTATCATTTTCGGATTTTCTAACTTATGTACCATAAAACAATATGCACTACTGTTAAGTACATAACCAATAAAAACACAATCGACCATTTTAGGACCGATTTTCACTTGCTTTGGTTCAGGTATTGCAACCTTAGCCAAACACCCCCATACTTTAAGGTATTTAATGGATGAGACAACAACTAAGAGATTATGAGATTGAAGAAAAAGAGATTCCAATTATGTGTGATAACACTAGTGCTATTGCAATCACTCAAAATCCTGTGTTGCATTCAAGAACAAAGCACATTGATGTCAGGTATCATTTCATAAGAGATCATGTTGAAAAGAAAGACATCACCTTGGAATACATCTCAACTGATAAGTAGTTAGCTGATATATTCAAAAGCCTCTATGTTAATCAAGATTTGAAGAACTCAAGAATGAGTTAGGATTAATTGAGATGGGTTGAAACTCAGAAGACTCAATCAACAGAGACTGAGAAGGAAGCCTCTCTCCCTTCTCGAGCCATAAGAAAGAAGAGGACTGCCAAGACGAGAAAAGGCAAAATCCTTCTAAGAAAAACCCAACAACGTTCACTGTTGATGAACCAGAGGATGTTGAACCAGAAGTTCCTCTGAGGAAGAAAAGATTGTTCAAGCAATCTGAGCTTGAGAAGAAGAAAGCTGAATCTTCTACCCAAAAAAAAAAGAAGTTAAGACTGGTGATATTCAGGAAAAGCAGTCTCTTAAAGTCATCAATGAATCCACAAAGTCTGCTGAGGCGGTCGTGAGACTGTGAAGACCAAACAGTGCGAGAGACAACTGAGAAGAATGAAGCAACAGAGACAACTGAGCCTTCTATTGAAAAGGTTGTCTCTCCCCCTACAACTGATGTTGTTGCTTCTGAGGAAGTGCAAAGTCTCTTGCCTCAAATTCCAAAAATTGGAAGAGAAGGAGAAGAAGATGATGATGATGTAATTATGTATTCTCCATTTTATCCAGACATCCAGCGACATCTACGAGAATAGAGAGCATGGAAGTTGGATCACCCTGAGTATATAGAAGAAGAAGAAGAATTGCTCCGATTTCTTGGAGTTGCAACTGTCAGCCAAGCTCTCAATGAAGAAAACTGTATGGATATCCCCCGCATCATAAAGTCAGATGAAAAGGATAAAGCTGAGGAGCGATCCAGAGCACTTGAAAAGTCTAAAATTTGCAAATTTACAAACTCTCCAGGTCACACTCATACACATCTTGATGTGTTTTCTGAAAGTGATGAGGATCCCACTGCTGCAGCTGAGAAGTCAGATATGCAACAGGCTATGACGGAATCCAAAGCAATCCATGAGCAGCAGTTGTTAGAAAGACCAGGAGAATCATCTCAATCTCTCCTGCTAATAGGCGCTCTGGGAGTGGCACAACACATTGCCTCAGTTGTTGCTGCAGCCACGTCCCCTGTACAATCAGACGATGGATCCAAGGGCACTGGCGATGAAACTGGGAAATCGGGCAACCAAGTTGAGCCAACCCTTGAAGAAGGTGTGTTACCACCTGCCCCAACGGATGAGCACACAAAAGAAAAAGCCGCGAGTGAGGAGCAGAGTGACCCCATTATCTGTCACTCAGCTGGTGAGTCAGCTGGGGGGAACTCTCTCCACCACAACAGGGTTGGAGGATGCTGTGGAAGACTCAACCATGAAGCAAGGAGCCAAAGTAGAAAAAGAAAAAGAACCTCAGCAGAGTGACATTGATGAAGCTCGGATAGTTAAGTCTGTCCCAGCTGAAGTGTCAGCTGCTTTGAAGGCCAATGGCATTGTTCTTATAGTCGAGGCACAGGATGGTGATGCCCCGGGAGTTAACACTTTGGGCAGTGAAAGTGCAATCCAGGGAGTTGAGACTTCTATGGATGCCATGGTCGAAGACCCCAAGACAGTTGAGACTATCGAAGGGAACTCTGAAGGCCTCGCAGCAGTTGAGTCTGTTGGGGGTATTGAAGGCCCAAGGGAGGTTGAGACTTCCCTGGGTACTGGTCAAGAAGCTCAGAACATTCCTCCTCTGGACAGCGCCGATGCAGAATAGGAAATATGCGCACTTCATGATTCACAGGAAAACTTAGACACATCCTTCTTGGGGTCCGAAGATGAAGCTGAGCTACTCTAGTTAAAGAGGATGTTCAAAAATATAAGAGCCAAATAAGTGAGAAAGCGGCTCACCAAAAGTTCAACTTTGATGATGAGTCAACTCCACAAGTCTCATCATTATCCGATGACACTGATGATACAGCCGAGGAACAAGTAATTCATTTAGAAGAATCTACTGAGACCGAGGAAGCTGTTAAGATAGTTGAGGCTCAGCAAGTTAGGCAACACATTCCACAAGCCCCAGCTGGAACCGAGTCATCTGCGTAGGCTCCCATAGTTGCAGCAGTAACAACTCCACCAGCTCCGTCGCAGGCTCCCACAACTGTGACAGATGCCGATAAAGCTTCCGCAGCCAAGGCAAACCAAGTTGAGTCATCGCAGGCACAATCTTCGCAGACCATCCCTTATGTGCGCGATGATGCCTTTCAAGAGATGTTTCCATTTACCAAAATCCTGCCTGAGTTGGAAGAAGAGATAGATGCTGAACAAAGAAGGTTCACTGTTAGAGAAGATCCCATAATTCCTACCGACACTATTGTACCAGCAGATTTTGACTTCGATGCAGAATAGCCCGCAGCTGAATCAAGTGAGACAACTGAGATCCGTGAGGTCTTCAAGAAGATCTGTGAGGAGATTGAGAAGATCGAACAACACCAGGCCTCACTGGACTTAAGACTGGACAAAAGGGAAGCCACTCTCACAGCCGACTTGGAAGGGATCGTGGTACGAATCAGGTAGTGGTCTCAACAGCAGATTGCCATGTGACTCGAGCAAGTTGGTTATTTCAAGGCACTATATGGAAGAATGCTTGTCTGGAGTGCTGACAACACCTTGATCAGGAAAAGGATGCAGGAATACATCGAAAGGTTACATGAGTCTCACAAAACTGAAATGGAGCTACTGCAACAATTTCAACAGAAAGAAATTCGGAGACTTGAGAATGCTATGAATGACATATTCAGCCTACTCATGGCTGAGATGAAGTTAGTGACAACCGAGTCCAAGGCAACTCGCTCAGAATTTCGAGCAGCATATGACGCAGCCGACTCCAAACATAACTCAGCTATAAGGAGACTGGATTTCATGCTCGCAGGAATGTTCCCTGGAGTCCCTCTCACCTTTGCTGATGTCAAAATGGGGGAAGAAGAGCTCCTCAAGGAATCAAAAGAAGAACAGCTGAAGAAAAATGCAGTGGAAAAGCCGGATGCTCAAGTTCAAGAAGTGCTGAAACAATATGGTGGTATCCTTGCAGGAAAAGATCAAGATGCTATACCTGATAATGGAGATGAGCCTAGATCAGTCGAAGAATTCGAAACGCTCGAATTAGAAGGCTATTTCCAAGGAATGGCTCTAGCTCAAACCTGGGATTTGTACTGGGAAAAAGGTTTGGAATTATGTCAAGAAGCGAAAAAAGCGACGATCTTCCAAAGACCACTCACCGAAAGCGAAGCCTCCCAGTGCGATATACATACAGAGGTAGAGGAAGAGCTGAGTCAGGTAGAAGCAGAGCTGAGTCAGGCAGAGCAAGAAGTGGTGGCGGAAGAGGTTCCCTACCTCGACCAAAACCCAAAGATGTTGAATATGTTGACCCTAACAAGAAGGGTTTGATCTATTGGGTTGGATACGACCAATTAGCCAACCTCAAAATTGAAAGGAAGAATGCTGAGGCAATAAGGAGACAAAAAGAAGAAAATGAGAGGCAAACTCATCAATGGCTCGAGAGGAAGCAAAGCGATGATGCTTCCAAATGGGCCTATGAAAAGAAGAAAAGAAGAGAAGGAGAAGAGAAGAAGAGAAAAAGAGCTGAAGAAGACATAATTACAGAACAAAAAGAGTCAAGAAGGAAGCAACGAAGACGTTGAAGTGTTGCTGCAAACCCCTTCATGTATTTTTATGTAAATACACTCATGTAAGTCTTCTGTAATATACTTAGTGAATTTTTGTGTAATTTTTCATTTTGTATGAACTCTTGTATCTTATCTTAGAGTTGTTTATTGTTCTGATAAAGAATGTTATGATACCAAATGTAAACAACTGTATAAAGGACAAGAATGCTATGATCAATAAAATGATCTATTTCAAGCATACATTCTTTGTTACTGCATTGTCTGTATGTATCTTTGTTGTTTATATTTTGTTGAGTTTATTTAAGTTTTGGCATCATCAAAAAGAGGGGAAATTGTTAGGAAATTTATTTTGTAGATTTTGATGATACCATGTAAAACTTAAACTAGAAAGTTTGCACCCCATTTTCCTTGTAATTTGTATTGTAATAGTTAGGGCTGAGAGAGCTGAGTCAAGTCAGCTATGTCAAGAAATACAAGAAGTTAACTGGAGACCAAATTGAAGACTCAGCTGTGTAACAACTGAGTATGGCAAAGAAGAAAGTCAAGAACTTGACTGAAGGAGAGCCAGCTGAGGAACAACTGTGAGAAGAGTCAGTAAAGTCAACTCAGGAAGCCAAGTCTCAAGTTGAAGTGACTGTTGAGTTATCCAAGGATTGAAGCAAACTCTACACCCTGGGGATTAAAAAACAGTAGTCAAGTCAAGACAACTGAGTTAGATCCGTTGATGAAAGTCAAGAATGTTACTCAGAATAGTAACATGCCAGAGTTGTCAGAAGTAAAGTGTTAGTCCCGCTTTGTGCAAAAGGAATAAACCAATAAGAAGCACAAAGACCGTGTTAGAAAAGTTCAAATGCCGCAGACATTTAATACGAGGAAATGTCAACATCAAGGACTGCAGAAAAGTCAAGCCAACGAACACAAGTGACTTTTGAAATTAGCCTATCTCTTCAACGGGCAAAATTTCAAAAGTGCACTATAAAAGGCTGGGAATTTATTGAGAAAAGGTTACCTTGTGAACCTGAAACATGAAAATTCTCAAGTATATTTAAGAAAATCCTCAAGCCCGAAACACGAAGAAAATAGATCCAACACAAAGCTGTGAAGGAAAGATAACTTCAAATCTGTTGAAGAGGAAACTTTTGAAGAATCCAAAAGGGTCTACTTTCTAAGGAGGATTTTAGGAAGGTTCAAGGTCGAACCAGTATCAAGTTATTGGAGGGCTTCGTGATCAAATCCAAAATCTTGAGAAGTGAGCTGAAGTAGTAAGGCAGCTGCCCTATGAAGAAGCTGAGTCGCAAGAGAAGCCAGCTGTGTGACCAAGGCTGTCTCTAGACTGTTCACCACGTTGTAAACTGATCTGTACATAGTGGATTCCTCCAGGAGTTGGAGAAGAGAGGATTAGAAGAATTACCCAATCTTCGAACCCTATAAAAATTACTTGTGTCATTTATTTTTTTAGCACATTTATATTTCTGCATACTTACATCATATCTGCTTATAAAACTCATATTTTCTATCCAATTGATTAATAACCAAGTGCTAAAAATCAAGTGTTAAAACAAATAAATGGTGTTAAGTTTTCCACTGATAAAACCAATACAACCAAGTTAAGTTCAGGTTAAACAATCGAGTTATTCTATCAACAGCTCTATCGAGTCTGTTGAGTGGCCAACTCAGCTGAATAGCCATCTTAGCTGTCCCTCAAGGACAAAGTTATTTGAGTAAACTCTATTATATTTAAAAAATACTAAAATTGAAAAGTTGGTAAGGTTTATTCAACCTCCCTTCTAAACCTTACTCACACCCCTTAGGACCTACATAGATTGGTTGCTCATTTTTGTATCCACAATAACTACTCAAAACCCCCCGAACCACATGAATGAAAGTATAATAAACTTAAAAAAATGAGACTTGTTGATTTTGTGGGTACTACTGATCTACCAGAGGCAGAAACATGTTTGAAAACGAATAGAGAAGATTCTGAATTTTTTTTAAATGTACCCCCGAAAAATAAATTGATTATCCAGTGTCACTTATTCAAGGAAATGCTTATGATTGGTGGGACTATTCCTAGGACTGTTCAACCACCTGTTTTGACCTGATATAATTTTATGAGGAAAATCCATGATACATACATGCTAGAGGTTTATTGGGATCAAAAAGAGAAATAGTTTCTTGAGCTTAAGTATGGAAACGATCAGTTGATGAGTATGAAGTGCTTTTTTATTAGCTTTCTTATTATGCCTCACACATGGTAGCTAATGAAAAGAAGAAATGTACTAGATTTGGGTTTGGACTTTGATTTTCTATTCAGAATCGTATTACACCTACGGATTTGGTGTCTCTTAGAAAGTTGAAAGTTGCATTGATATATACTGAGGAATCGGAAGTTGTGTAAAAACAAAACCTTCAATACAATAAGAAAAGACAAAGGCGATGAAACTAGAGGTTTTAGAATTTACTATTCCTACACAAATGGACTTCCCGAGCAATTGAAAAAGTTGTTGTTTTAGGGGTACAATATCAGCTTGCAAAAGTGTTGGTTCTATACCAGCAATTTCCACATGTGCACATTGTGGCAAAAGTCAATATTGAGAATGCAGACTGCTTACGAGCAAATGTTTTAGATGTGGCGAAACTTGTTATATAACAGAAAATTGCACAAAACCACGTGAAGAACCCACAGTTGAGCAAAATAGAGTTAGGGGTTTCGATCCTAATAAAGGTAAAGGTCGAGGAAGATTTAGTATATGAATATGCACTACTGCATATGAAAGTCAAGTGAGTAAACTCCAGCTCGAGTTATTGATATGACATAGGAAGAAGCTAAAGTTACACTAACTATAGATACTAGTAATCTCTCGACTTTCAAAATAAATGTTTATGTTTTACTCGATCCAGGAGCAACACATTCATGTCACAATCAGTTCTATCACATTTAGGCAATAAATCAGACACATTGCCTATGATTTACATGTTCGAACCCCACTAGGGAATGCAGTTATTGTAAGTATTGTATATGGTGATTGTAAAATTCTTATTTGGGATTTAGAATTACATGATACAATGTTTGTTATGCTGTTAAGGGATTCAATAGGATTCTAGGTATGGATTGGTTAATTGAACATCATGCTAAACTAGACTATTTTACTAAAAAAAATAGTATTAGAGTTTATTGATCAGACACGAATAGTATTTGGAAGGGTAAGGGAAATTTTTGTTGCGTGTATAGTATCTGTATCTACAACATTCAGAATGATAAAGAAATGTTATGATTGTTACTTAGTCCATGTAATAGACACTCGATTATGTGGTTTGAATTCGTTTTTAAGTTTCGTCGTGTACATTGGTTGATTAGTGCCTTGATTGATTTTTAAATGGAATAGATAAAGATGTTGGAAGATCTTATATGAGTTTGTCTATGATGATATTCATAGGTGATGTCTAGGTAGAGTAATATGGGAAATTTAGTTGATATTAAAAAGATACCCAGAACTATGAGGATTGGAAAAGAAGGATTATTAGTAGGATAAACTTGTGATCCTTTGGTTATATAGTACAATATAATTTGGAGACAAGTAAATTGTTAAAAAGTGTCCGTGTAAATATATTAGATTTGGAGGTTATATTGTAAAAGAATAAACCAAAAGGTGATTGAAAGAAGAAACTCTCTTGGGTAAATGATGATATTGGGTATTCGAAACTTTATTTTAGGTTATTGTTCATAGTTATTTTGCACAAAATATATGATAATATGTATTAAATTGAATGACGATACATGTAATTAATTATGAATAGTTTAATATGAGCTTTGCAAGAATCTGACTTACATATTAATTATTAATTTTTTGTAGTGGTGTTATCATTGGGTTTTGATCTATGTCGATGTAAGATGATAGAGTTACTCAAATTCTTCAGAGGAACTTGGTCATGTTACAAAGTATTTTAAGTCGAGAAGTAAAAGGTTGAACAAGAATAAGAATTATTATTCATTATTGATATTTTGGTTTAACAGATCATATTCAGTTAAATTTCTAGGACAAGGATAACAATGGGTTTAGTTGAGATGGAAGTCACATAGGAAAATTTACATAAGTTTTTGATAACTTACTAGAAGACCACATATGAATCTAGATAACATGATACTGTATGATTGTGTTTTGGATAATGATCCTATCACTTCATATTTGGTTTTATCTAATGGTACAAAAAGAGTTGCGATCTAAAGAAAGTTATATGCATCTGGTACTAGGGAATTGCGTTCAGACACCTTAAAGTTACAAAGGCACTAATGAGATTGGGTTAAAGTTCAGAGATTATATAATAGTTGTTGCTCATTTTGTAGATTCACTTATTGATAGATTACCAGGCACACACACACACACACACACACACACACACATATATATATATATATATATATATAGATCTATGTGAATCTGATGGGATCACTTTGGAATATCATTTATAGATTTTGATAGAGACCCAATAATCTTATAGAATTGTCTAGCAAATTTTTTTATTATTTTGAGGTTAATAAGATGGATAATTACAACTGGTGGGTTTTCATAGAAACGAAATCTATGAGTTTATTATAATTGGGATAGTTCTCTATATGGTTTTATAAAATATAAAGGACATGTAATGAGTTAGTTGCGTGAGGTTATATGGTTACAGACTATATATGATTTAAAGGATCACAATAGAGTTATGTAGTTTAAAGAAGATTATGGTTATTTCACCAATACAGATGTTACATATTTTAATATAAGGTAAAACTCAAGCCTTGATATATTGGTTAACTATATTGAAAGTACTGAGGATAGTATTCTTAGACTTGATCAATTATTATAATTTTTTTGATTAAGTTACATGTCTCGGAATAAACATTGTAAAACAAAAAAAAAAAAAAAAAAAAAAGTCTTATTGTAATGGATGAACCTATAGCGCTAAAACGTATCAAGTCATAAAAAAAATATGATGTAGTTTGGGTTATTGTTGATCGGCTAACAAAGTCAACTCATAAATTACCATTTAGATGGGGTTCTACTGTGTTAGGAATTTTATTGTTTAGATTTTGATGAATGCCATGTAAAACTTAGAATAGAAAGTTGGCACCCCAATTCTTGCTGTAAAATGCATTGTAACAATTAGAGCTAGCCAAGCCGAGTTAAGTCGAAACATGCAAGAAGACAAATCAAGACGGAAGGAAGACTCGAGAGAGACAAAGTATGGCAAAGAAGAGTAGACGGGAACTCTCTCTGAAGAAGCAAATCAAATGCGGCTAAGTGGAATATCAGTCAACTCGAGAAAAGCCAAGTCTCAAGTTGAAGTGACGAAGAGTCATCCAATGATTGGAAGTCGACTCTAAGTCACCTGGGAAAGCAAGGAAACACAAGTCGAGATAATCAGAAGATCCATTGCACAAAAATCAAGAGATTTACTTAAACAAGTAATATCTCCATACCACCTTTCTCGAGTGCTCGGTCCCGAAGCGTGCAAAAGGAATGAACCAATGGGAAGCGCTACACCGTGTCGAACTCGAAAAGGTGAAAGAACATTTCATACGAGGAAATGGCAATTCCAAGGATCGCAACAAGACAAGCCAACGATCGCAAGTGACTTTAAAAAATAAGCCTATCTCTTCAACGGGCAAATTTTTGAAAGATCACTATAAAAGGCCGAGGAATGACTCGAGAGAAGGTTACCCCGAACCCACGAACATTCAAGAAATCAATCAAATTGTAACCGAAATACTCTCAAATCATTCAAGATTAATCCTCAAGCCTACGTTACGAAGCACATCAATCCAACACTCACCGTGAAGGAAAGATAACTTCAATCGCTTGAAGAGGAAATTTTTGAAGAAAAGGGGTCTACATTCCACGAAGGATTGTAGGAAGGTTCAAGGTCGAACCAAGTCTTAAGCTTTTGGAGGGCTTCGTGATCAAATCCAAAGAGCTTGAGCAAGTGAGTCAGTAGTAGCAAGGCAAAGCTACCCCGTGAAGAAGCCGAGTCGTAAGAGAAGCCACCGAGTGATCAAGGCGTCTCATCGAGTCCCAAAGGATCAAGTCACCGTGTGTGATCAAGACTTGTATCGGACTGTTACCACTTTGTAAACCGATCATTACCTAGTGGATTCCTCCGGGAGTTGGAGAAGAGAGGAGTAGAAGAATTACCCCATCTTCGAACCTCTATAAAAATTTCATTGTGTCATTTACATTTCAAAGATTTTAATTCCTGCATCTTAACTGTTTTATATCTGTTTGATAAATTTGCTATCCACTTGATAATACTAGTACTAAACCTAGCACTAAGCTCTTGCTTAATCAAACTTAAGGGTGTTAAGTCTTCCGCTGAAAAAAAACCACAATTGAGTTAATTTAGAGTCAACAAATGAGTTATTCCATCAACAAATCGATTGAGTCCGTTGAGAGACTAACTCTACCGATTGACTAAATCGATTATCCATCAAGGACACAAACAGTATAGAATCAACTATGTATATTTAAAAGGACTAAATCGAAAATTTGGTAAGGTTTATTCAACCCCCCTTCTAAACCTTACACTTACACCCCTTGGGACCTACAAGTGGTATCAGAGCGGTTGGTTCATTGAACCCTCCGCACTAGTTACTGAACTAGATCTCCAAACTTTTCAAAGTGTGCTTTATTACTTAAACTCTCGAAACTCTTTTTATCATTAAAAGTTAATATCATGGAAGCAAATTTGACACGCATCCCTATGTTCACTATTGAAGAATTTGATGATTGGAAAATTCGTATGCGAGCTCACCTATCAAATTACATGATGAGATGTGGATAGTGATAGAAGATGGACCTCTGCAAATCTTAAAGGTGAACACAATGCGAAGAGTTGCAAAACCAAGGAGAAGAAGATGTTGCTCCCGGACGATCATGGTTGAAAAACCAAGAACCGAGTGGACAAATGATGACAAAAAAAGATACAACCTGGACAATGTAGCCAAGGACATCCTTTACAAAACCTTGACAAAACCATGTTCAATAAAGTCAAATCATGCAAAACGGCTAAAGAAATGGGACAGGACAAGTGACATTGATTTGTGAAGGCTCGAGCAAATCAAAGAAAACAAATTATCGGTGGCTGTCTGACAAATTTGAGAACTTCAAAATGATCTCGGGAGAAAACCTGGATCAACTGGATGCTCGGTTCACGAAATCACAAATGAGTCATGCGCACTTGGAAAGGAATATACACGAGAAAATGTGTATGAAGATCCTAAAAAGTCTTCCAAATGAATGGGAAATGAAGGTCATGGCACTCGAGACATTCCATGGACCTATCAAAGACATCCAACCATGAATTATTCTCGGACCTCAAAGCCTACGAGTTTGCCGAGAAGAAAAGAAAAGACAGAAGAGACATCTGTACCCAAAACAAATTGCTCTAATTGTCAAAGATGGGAAGAGAGCCGAGGTCAAAGAAGTCATTGACCCGGAAGAAATAATAGCGATGGTTAAAAGATTCAACAAGTTCTTCAATAAGAACTACAAGAGAGGAAAGGGTGAATCTTCAAGAAGACACTCAACTCCCTCCAAATCAAGAGAAGATAGGCCAACCAAGAGAACAGATCATCAAAAAGTCAATATCAAAGGGTGACAATCCAAGAATGGAAAGAGCTGATCAAAAGGTTGAATATCTATCTTTGAACTCAGAGACAACCAGGTCACTATGCCATTGATCGTCCATATCCTCGTAGTCAACAAATACGGGATGAAGAAGAAAGGAAGGTCTTGAGAAAGAAGACAAGAAAAGAAAAAGGCAATGATGGCTGCAGAGACTATCGAAACGACCAAGTCAAGAGAGACAATGACTCGAGAGAGCAAAGAAGCCGACTACTCAAGTGACTCACGAAGAAGAAGCCCGATCCGCTTGATGGCCAAAGAACAAGATCAACCTAACCAAGAAGATGAGGTACACTCTAACTCATCAAACTCGGACTCTAGTGATAGTGATCAGACACAAACACTTCATCACCCACTTTGATCTTTATGATTCATTAGGCAAAATGATGAAAGATTTTGAACACATTAAATCCTCACACACACTATTGAATGAGGAAAACAACCTACTCAAGAGTCAAAACTCAAAGTGACTAAGGAGCCGAGTACTCTAAGTCAAATAGTGATGAGAATGAAAGTTTAAAGGTGAAAATGCTAAATTAATAGCGAGAAATTGTTGCCACAAATGAAGAGGAAAATGACCTCAAAAATGTTATTGCCTCATTCACTAAGGCATCTAAATCATTGGATGATCTCATTATGAGTCAAAGAGAATGTGGAGACAAGACAGGCTTAGGATTTAATTCCTCCGTGCTATGTCAAACCTCAAGAGTAATTTTGGAAAAAGGATCTTCAAGCCATGAAGAGTCCGAAAAATCCAAAACTCTAAATGTTGCACACATTCACTCCAAAACACAATAACAAGCAAACTGGCCTTGGTTACAAAGGAAAAGGAAAATGACCGATTGAGTGCGGCTGAAAGGACAAATGAGAAGAGATTCATCCGAGTTCTTGAAAAACTCCAAACAAAAATACTCAGTAAAGAAGGAGCAGAGCTACCAAAAACCCCAAAAAATCTATAAGAGAAATACATATGATGGGAATGGTAGAAAATATCCAAGCCAAGCTGATTGGAATAATGTGATCAATCAGCATAGACTTATGGAATATAAGCCCAAATGGCAAAGGCCTAGAACTCGCCCAAAGGCCATTCCAAAAGTATAAGAGCTTTCATCAACACACATATGCACCTAGGCACTACACTCAAAGACACCACAATTACCCAAGAAAGGAAATTGCTAAAACACATATGCAGGCATACAGACAAAAGAGACAACTGTATGAACCTAGAATTCCCAAGCAATTTGCCAGGATTAATTATGATTATGGCACTAGATAGATGGCAACCCCTTAGAGTCAAATCATTTGGCTATAGGTTGGTTGGATCATCTTACAATTCTAACCCCTCGGACCCGCACAAGTATGGGTACCTAAAACTTAATTTCCTTGATTGCGGTTTCAAGGAACAACTGAGTGCCAAGGAACCTAGTACATGGATAGTGGTGCCCGGACATATGACAGAAAATAAGAAAAATCTATCAAAATTCAAGTAAGTTAAAGGAGCAAAAGTCATATTTGGAGGAAATGAAGCTCCTGGTGAAATAAGAGGTATTGGATCCATCAAGAGGAATGGATTAGAAATCACAGATGTTGCATATGTTGAAGGACTCAACTTCAATTTATTGAGCATCGATCAACTCGATGACAAGGGTTACAATGTTGGATTTAACATGGGTATATGCCAAAATCAAGGATATTGAATCAAATGAAGTTGTGTTGCAAGGATGTAGACGAGAAGAATATGTATGTCGTGGATTGGTCAACCGCAACACCCAACACCTGTCTACTAGCAAAGAGCACAATTTGAATCAAGTTGGTTGTGGCACAAAAAAAGTCGAGTCACCCGAATTTCAAAACGATTAACAAGCTTGCGTAAGTAATCTTGTGGAAGGACTTCCGGACTCGATATACAAAGGAGAGTATATGTGACGCATGTCGAAGAGAAAACAAATCAAGTCATCATTCAAAGAAAAGACATGCCCATCCTCAACAAGAATATTGCATCCGCTTCATATGGATCTATTTGGCCCATAGAACCAAACAAAGATAAGTGGAAAGAAATACATCTTGGTGGTAGTAGATGACTACTCAAGATATACATGGACAATATTCATGTGCAAGAAGAAAGAAACTCTACAAAAACTACCACACGGTGATGAAGAGGATTCAAAACGAGAAGAGTCAAACCATTATCAAAATAAGATCGGATAGAGGAACCGAGTTTGTCAATGGAATAATAACTCGATATTGTATTGAGAATGGTATTGGTCATGAACTATCGCACAAGAACTCCACAATGAAATGGAGTTACAAAAGAAGAAAAGAAACCCTCAAAGAAGCAAAGGACCATGTTAGGTAAGCGGGGTTACCAAAAAGATTTTGGGCTGAAGCAATCAACACAACTTGCTACACTCAAAAGCAGATGTATGATAAACAGACAAACAACAAAGACTCCCTATGAGATCCGGACCTAAGAAAACCAAATGTTGCATATTTGAGAATATTTGGATGTAAATGCTTCATCCACAACAATGGCAAGGACAATCTAAAGGCTTTTGATGCTAAAGCTGATGAAGGTATCTTCTTAGGATACTCACCAAAGCAAAGCCTACAGAGTACTCAATAAAAGGACTATGGTTGCGAAGAATCCATTCATGTGGTATTCGATGAGCCAAATGTAAATGGAGAAACATTGAAGAGTCACCGGTAAGTGAATCATCCAACCATACGAAGAGTCCTTATCTTTGAAGTCAAGCCGGAATTATCAATTCGAGAAGAAGATGAGATAGTTGAATCTCAAAAACAAATGGAAAATTTGCGGCTAAGTGATTACGAGAGAGTCGACCCAAAGAACACACCGTAAAGTCGATCAATCCGGCTAACTTACTCCAACTTTGATGTAAGATGGTTGAGAGACCATCCACGAGAACTTGTCATTGGAGATATAAGAGAAGGTGTCAAAACAAGATCGAACTCAACAAGAAGCCACGTATCACAAGCATTGGGCGACACACATTGGATTCAAGCTATGCAAGAAGAGTGAATCGTTTGAAAGAAATAAAGTATGGGAATTAGTGCAAAGACCCATACATCAAAATGTTATTGGCACCAAATGGGTGTTCGAAATAAGATGAACGAGGAAGGATCTGTGGTAAGAAACAAAGCAAGACTAGTAGCCAAAGGATACTTTGTCAAGAAGAAGGAATAGATTTTGATGAAACATTTGCCCTGTGGCAAGATTGGAAGCTATAAGGATGTTTCTTGCCTATGCAGGCTCATAAGGATTTCATTGTATATCGAGATGGATGTAAAAAGTGCATTCCTAAATGATTTATTGGAAGAAGAAGTGTATGTTGAACAACCTCCGGATTTGAGCGAGATGACTCTTGGAGATAATGTATACAAACTCAAGAAAGCTCTATATGGATTGAAACAGCACCTAGAGCATGGTATGATACTTTGTCACAATTCCTAACCGAAAATGGATTCACAAAAGGAAAAGTAGATAGAACACTTTTCAAAATTCAAGACAAAAAAGTATCTTTGCTTGTTCAAATATATGTGGATGACATCATTTTTGGATCCACAAACAAAGAGTGTGTGAAAAGTTTTCAAACCTCATGCAAAGTAAATTTGAAATGAGCATGATAGGAGAGTGACATTCTTCCTTGGACTCCAAGTGAAACAATCAAAAATGGAACATTCATAAGTCAAACAAAATACACCGAGATTTAATGAAGAAGTTTGGTATGGAGGAGAAGTCTTCGTAAAAATACCAATGAATACATCACCAAAATGGACATGGATGCGGATGGCAAACTCAGATCAAACAAGATACTGAGCACTTAATGGATCATTGCTCTATCTCACAAAGAAAAAGCCGGACATCACCTTTGTTGTAGGTGTATGTGCAAGATTTCAATCTGCTCCAAAAGAGAGCCATATGATAACAAAAGAAGAGAATATTGAGATACTTGAAAGGAAGCCAAGAAGTAGGCCTATGGTATCCAAAGGAAGGAGGATTCAAGCTAATTGGCTATTCGATTCTGACTATGCCGGATGCAGAGTGGACAGAAGAGCACTTCAGGCACATGTCAAATGCTAGGAAACAAAGCTAATTTCTGGTTTAGCAAGAAGCAAAACTCAATAGCCACCTCTGGTAAAGCGAGAATACATAGGCTGCGGGCAAATTGTTGCCCAAGTCCTATGGATGAGACAAAGAAATGAGAGACTATGAAGTTGAGGAAAAAGAAATTTCAATCATGTGTGATAACACAAGTGCAATTGCCATTACTCAAAATCTGTGTTGCACTCAAGAACAAAGCATATCGATGTCGATATCACTTCATAAGAGATCATGTTGAAAGGAAGGACATCATCTTGGAATATATCTCAACCGATAAACAATTGGTGACATCTTCACAAAACCATTATGTGAGTCAAGATTTGAAGAACTCAAACATGAGTTGGGGTTAATTGAACTGAGTGACACACGGAAGAATCAAAGAAAAGAAATGGAATAGAAAAGGAGGTGAAAAAGAGTCAACACGTAAATCACCAAGAATCACCAGACGGAAAGACAATACATCGAGTCACCGATAAATGAGTCACTAAGAGAACTGTGAGAAGTAGAGTTAAATCAACTAAAGAATAAGTTTTAGTCACTTATAAGCAAAGTGACAAAAACGCAGTCGTTTTGACTAAGCGGGAATGTTTTAAGAAATACGTCAGCATAATGATGATGTGTACAGACATAAAGCCGCACACCAAGGTTATGATTGGATATAAATGCTTTGCCGCATTAAATACGAGACATTAAATGCTAAATAGGCGTGCAAAATCTAAGCCGTTGATTTCGATCACATTTCAAAAACCACCCGCACGTCCTTTCATAAACCATATTTAAACCATTTTCGTCCGTTTCTCTCTCACACTTCTAAAACTGTTCATTTCTTTCTCTCAAAAGCAAATGCAAAAATTCTCTCGAAACCCTATCTATCTTCAAATCAATTTATGAGTTATTCTTCGATAAAATCCTGCAAAATGGCACCAACTTATGACTTTACCAAGTTAGGAAAGCAAATCCACACCGGCTCTACGGTGGATTTCGACGGAATGGTGAAACAGGGGTCCGACGACACCCTAGTGAAGAAAATCACTGAAAAGTTGGAAACGTCCGATCAAACCGTTTCGACGTTAGAATATCCGATGACATATGTGGAGGAAGTCGCACAATTCTACGTGAATGCCGAGATTCACGATGAAGGAATAAAGTCATCTGTTCACGGAAAGCGAAACTATCTGAAGGATTTGGTGAACAACGCTCACTACCAAATGAAGGAATCAGATTAACGAAGTGATGTAAACCTGGCGATGCTTGGAAAGAAATAGCCAAGCCCGAGTAAAATAATATACACAAAGAAACAAGAGATCTGGCTGAAGGAGGATTATCACAAGTCAACATAGTTGCCAAATGTATTGACATCAAATTTGGCGGCTTTGACCAACTATCAAAAGCAAAGCTAATCAGAATGGCAATCATCGCAGAAAAGAAGATAAATCTGGGCTGAGTTTGTCTCAAAGACAGAAGGGAACAAATCCTTCAAGGAAGATGGCTCATTTGGAGGATCCCTAGGATATGTCCTAGTGATTGGCCGATGGAGGTGAAAGGAGTCCCTCTTAGACATGGGAAAGCATTCCATGTTAACAAGAGGATGTTGAGAGCAAATCTCTCTAAGCGCAAGAGAAGAGAGCTTACGCCAAGAGAGCGACACAAGTGAGGGGGAATCACCGACCCGAAGATACAACTGTTTCCTCTCCAACCAAGAAGAAAGCCCCGCAATCGCTAAGAAATCTCCCCTCGCAAAGAAAGAAAACAAACATGCTCCCCCCCTGAAGTCACTCCGCCCCAAAGAGTGTGTCTCTCCCGCCTTCTGCAAATCGAGAAGGACTCACAAATACCTTCTCCGATCGTCAAAAGAGGAGAACCGAGAAGCCACGATGGCCTGCTCCTCAAAAAAGACACCAACAACACCACCCCGCCGCCCAAGACTTAGAGGACACTGTCTCTCGAACTAAAATCCCTCCGGTACAAACTAGAGACGAAGACGAATTATCAAGCGCTCCGAGCGAAAGAAACCAAAGTCGACCACTCACCGAGCAGAACCGAGATCACGGAGAAGTAGAGTCTCCGATGTAATTGATGAAACAGACCAAGTCTGAAGGCGATCAACAGAGGCAACTCAAGACACAAAAGTTCACGCAATTGAAACACAAGAAGAAAGCGCGGAGCGGATAGTGATGTGATGATCCTATCCCCACCTTACCCACATCCAAAATCGTCAATGAGTGGAGGAAATGGAAGTTGAGTAAAGCAAGGGAACAATTCCAACGGCCTGAGTTTATAGAAGAAGAAGAGGAACCGTTAAACTTCCTTGGACTAACCACTGTGCTCTCCAAAGACTAGATGAAGACAATCGCACGGACATCCTGCAGATCTTCAAGGATAAGGAGAAAGAAAAGCAAGCGAGAGGAAGGCGAGGCACGTGAGAAGGCCAAGATCATCCGTCCTATCTCGGCACCCACGAACACACACATCCTCTCCTTGATGTCTTCTCGGCGGAGATGAGGATCCGAAAATGTTCCGCCACGTAAGAGTTGCAAATGCAGCAAGCATTGCATGAATCGAAATCCTTCATGAGCAAAGATTGATGGAGGGACCAGGAGTCCTCCGTGAAACATCCGAAATTGACCCAATGGGAGTGGTTCAACAAATCGCCATTGTTGTTGCCGCCACCACTTCCCAACTCACTCGGAAGAAGGCAATAAGGGACTTGGCGATGAAACGGGATAGTGGGGACCCCATCGAGCCAACCCCTATTGAAGGTGTGTTACCACCTTTGCCCAACTGAACAATCAATTGAAACAAATGGGAGTTTGGAGACGAGTGACCCCATTCCAAGTCACTCACTGGTGCGCCGATTGAGGGGAAACTCCTCCACTTGCAAAGCAAGGTCGGAGGATGCTACGATGACTCCACAACAAATCAAAGAGGCGAAGGAGAGAAATTACAAACACAAGAAGAACAAAGAAGAGTTGCCATCAACGAAGCTCGCGATTGAGATCTGTCTCGGTGAGGTGCCAACCGCGCTCGAAGGCTAATGACGCCGCTATGCAAAATGAGGCACGGAAGGAACAACCGGGAGTTAACACTGGGCGATGAAAGTGCAATCCATGGGGTTGAGACTCCAATGGATGCCACCGCAGAAGACCCTAAGACAAATGACACACGAAAGGGAGGACCAAGGCCTCGCCGCAGAGAGACTGGAGGTAATGAAGGCCCACGGGAGGTTGAGACTTCCCGGGGTAAAGAGGTAAAGGCAGAGAGAACATCCCTCCCGCTATCATCGACCCATCCGAGAAGGAGATAAACGCCCTTCATGATTCCCGGATAATCCTGATGTAACCTTTCTAGGATCGGAAGGCGAAGAAGAAGTCGAGTCATCCCCGTGCCAAATCCAAAAGACTCACCGGATGTTCCAAGCACGAGCAAGTCGATCCCAAGACTACTCGTCAAACCTTTAACTTTGATGATGAGCCACCAATGGAAAAATCACCGAGACCAACGAAAGCTTGAGATAGCCGAGGCTCGAAAGAAGCGGGTCTACTTCACAACAAAACCCAAACCAACAAGAGAACAATGTGCGGCTCCTCAAGTCTGCAGCAGGTCGATTCCTAAAAGAACTTCACGCGCACCGCTCATCATCGAACAAATCCCAGTGGGCGGTGATGAATCTTTTATAGAATCTTTTCCTTTTTCCCTGGAGGTACCCGACCTCCATGAAGAGTCAGAGAATGAACGCGCACGGTATCACAGACCAACTCCCGTCTTTTCATCAAGCACCATTGTTCCAGCTGCTTATGACTTTGATGTTGTATGGCCATCAGCTGCAACGGAAGAATCAACTGAAGTTCGAGAGGTGTTCAAGGCACTATTTGCCGAGATTGAACGGATGGAGAGGCATCAGCCCTCTTTGGACATGAGATCGACAACAGAGATGCCAACCTTACACCGATTTAAGAGGCATAACAGTCCGGATCGGGAATGGTGGCAACAAAGAAGAAACAATGCGTGTGGAACAAGTCGATTCTTCAGACATTGTTCAACAAGTCTTTGGTATGGAGAGTGAAAATGTTGATGCAAAAATGAAGCCGAGAGAACATATTGAGCACATGCATGAAGCTCATCTTTGCCGAGATAAAGCTCTGCGTGAGCAAAATACGAATGATCTACAGCGTTTGGAAGAACACAAGACTAGAAAATTCAGCCTTCTCATGGCCGAGATGAAGTTGATTTCAGAGAGTCCAACGCTACTCGATCCGAATTCCGTCTTTGCAACGCAGCAGACTTGAAGCAGAACTTCGACTATCGCCAGGCTCGACTTCCGCTTGCCAAGATGTTCCCCGGGGTTCCTCTATCCTTTGATGATGCCAAAAAGGGGGAAGAGGAATACCTTAAGGCGCTAAAGAGATCCTCAAGCATCCGGTCGAAAAGAAAGGAGCAAACTGTGAAGGCAAAGACAAATGAGGAAGCACCTAAACAAAAGAAAGGAAAATCTGTTGAGGGGAAGGATTGACATATGTGACATTGATGATTGCACAAACCCCCAACAAGGTCCTCACACAAATGACATTATAAGCAACAAACTCCCTCAGACTCGCCACTCCAACACTCGCTATATCCATGGCCGATAAGAGAAAAACAATTGAAGCGAGGGATGAAGGAAGTGGAAGGAAGAATGGATGCCCGGTTATGAACATCTTGAAAGAACATGGAGGCATTCCAAGAGACAGAGACACTTATGCCATCTCGGATGTCGGGACAGAGCCACGATCGATTGATGAATTCAAAACACTCGAATCAAGGATACTTTGCAAATATGTCTATGGCTCAAACTTGGGACCTGATCTTGGGAAAAGGGTCTCACGTTATGTGAAGAAGGCGACAGCAGCAACGAGACTACCTAGATCGCTCTGCTGGTCACTCACCGAAAAAGAAGAAGACCCAAAGATATACGACCCGCAGGTAGGTAGAGGAAGAAAGCGATGAGTGGAGGAAGAAGCTTGGACCTAGGCCTCTCGCCCAAAACATTGAATATGTGGATCCAGGAAAGAAAGGAGGGATCTACTGGCTTGACCAAGTAGCAAATTTGCAAGTGGCTAAAACTAACGCCGAGTATGTAAAAAGACTAGAAGAAAAAACAAGAGACAAACTCAGCTATGGGAGGAGAGATAGGAAAGAATAAGAAGAGATGAAACGCCAGGAAGGCATATGAAAAGAAAAAGAAGGCAAATGACGACGAGAAAAAGAGAAGAAGAGAAGAAGATCTTGAACAAGATGAAATAAGGAGACAAGGAGATGAAGTGTTGTTGTCCAACCCTTCGTGTATTTCACTATGTAAATACATACAATGTAAGTCTTCCGTAATAAAGCTATAAATTCTTTATTTTTCCGTGTAGGCAAATATGTACTGATACACCTTGTAAACAAATGTGTAAAAGAACAAGAATGATATGATCAATAAAAGAATTGACTCTGCGCATACATTCTATGTCAATACACTATCCGTATGTATCTTTGCTTTGTTTGCATTTTTGAATGGTTTAAGTTTTGGCATCATCAAAAAGGGGGAAATTGTTAGGAATTTTATTGTTTAGATTTTGATGAATGCCATGTAAAACTTAGAATAGAAAGTTGGCACCCCAATTCTTCTTTGAAAATGCATTGTAACAATTAGAGCTAGCCAAGCCGAGTTAAGTCGGCTACACCCTAACATGCAAGAAGACAATCAAGATGGAAGGAAGACTCTGTGAGAGACAAATGAGTATGGCAAAGAAGAGTAGACGGAACTCTATCAAGAAGCGGTGAAATGCGGCTAAGTGGAATATCGATCAAGTTAACTCGAGAAAAGCCAAGTCTCAAGTTGAAGTGACAAAGAGTCATCCAATGATTGGAAGGCGACTCTAAGTCACCTGGGAAAGCAAGGAAACACATCAAGTCGAGATAATCAGAAAAGATCCGTTGCCTGAAATCAAAGATTTACTTAAACAAGTAATATCTCCATACCACCTTTCTCTCGAGTGCTCGGTCCCGGAAGCGTGCAAAAGGAATGAACCAATGGGAAGAACTACACCGTGTCGAACTCGAAAAGGTGAAAGAACAATTCATACGAGGAAATGGCAATTCCAAGGACAAAGAACAAGACAAGCCAACGATCGCGCAAGTGACTTTCAAAAATAAGCCTATCTCTTCAACGGGCAAATTTTTGAAAGATCACTATAAAAGGCCGAGGAATGACTCGAGAGAAGGTTACCCCGAACCACGAACATTCAAGAAATCAATCAAATTGTAACCGAAATACTCTCAAATCATTCAAGATTAATCCTCAAGCTACGTTACGAAGCACATCAATCCAACACTCACCCGTGAAGGAAAGATAACTTCAATCGAGTTGAAGAGGAAACTTTTGAAGAAAAGGGGTCTACATTCCACGAAGGATTGTAGGAAGGTTCAAGGTCGAACCAAGTCTTAAGCTTTTGGAGGGCTTCGTGATCAAATCCAAAGAGCTTGAGCAAGTGAGTCAGTAGTAGCAAAGGCGGTGCCCTGTGAAGAAGGCCGAGTCGTAAGAGAAGCCAACCGAGTGATCAAGGCGTCTCAGGATCGAGTCCCAAAGGATCAAGTCACCGTGTGTGATCAAGACTTGTATCCGGATCATTACCACTTTGTAAACTGATCATTACCTAGTGGATTCCTCCAGAGTTGGAGAAGAGAGGAGTAGAAGAATTACCCCATCTTCGAACTTCTATAAAACTTTCATTGTGTCATTTACATTTCAACATTTTAATTCCTGCATCTTAATTGTTTATATCTCACGATAAATTTGCTATCCACTTGATAATACTAGTACTAAACCTAGCACTAAGCTCTTGCTTAATCAAACTTAAGGGTGTTAAGTCTTCCAATAAAACAAAACCACAATTGAGTTAATTTAGAGTCAACAACCGAGTTATTCCATCAACAAAACTCGATTGAGTCCGAGAGACTAACTCTCTTGATTGACTAAATCGATTGTCCATCAAGGACACACAGTAGAATCAACTCGTATATTTAAAAGGACTAAATCGAAAATTTGGTAAGGTTTATTCAACCCCCTCTTCTAAACCTTACACTTACACCCCTTGGGACCTACATACTGTAACACCCTTACCCTTGTAACACGTATTTTTATAGCATAAAACTGTAGTTCATAAGAAGCACAGTTGCATTGTACATGATATTAACCTGAAAATTATCAAATGTAACCCTTTTTGCACGTACGTAAGCTTTACTCAAAAAGATTTAACAATGCTTATTTACGCATGTGCATTTATCCATATTACAAGTCCTTAACGACCGTGCCCTTTTATATATACAGATCAAAATAAAACTCCCTATATGAAATGCAAATGATGAGCTGAGGGAGAAGGATGGAAATCCAGCCGGTCGACCTTTGATCCATGCTTTAAACTTCTGTCACACCTCACAGATCAAGTTTTATGTACAACAACTAAAAATTGGCAACATTGCATTTGGTGAGTTGCAAGCTCAGCAAGTATAAACTAATAACGAGTTATTTAACATCACTTAGGCACATCATTAGTAATCATTTCACACACTTTGTTCAGAGTATGCACGTGCTTGATCAAATTCTTTTACTGTTATGGGCTAGCTAATACCAAGAATAAATCGTGATCATGAAGGTGGCCATGGCACTCTATAATTCTTAATTTACGTAGAGTTCAGTGAACTCGGGGTGGCCGTATGGTACTCTGTAATCCAAATTTCTAGATAACTGTAATTATGTAACACATGATTCAAGGTCATTAGCGACCATAACAGAATCCATTAATCTCTGATGAATGCATTTTCTGTAATCACATATTTCATTTCCGTATCAATAACATAGAGATCGCATATCTCATTTCCATATCAATAACATCAGTGGAGATCACATATTTCAATTCATTTTCAATCTCATCAAATAGAGATCACATATCTCAATTTCATCATCGTATCACCATAGAGAATCGTACAATTCACATTAGAGTGCAATTACAAGCTTCTAATGGCCATAGTCAAACAAGTAAGTAATTCATTCGAACACATCAATTATATAACACACAAGTCAAATAACAAGCTAAAAGATTATACTCACAAGTGGTGTTCTTATCCCAGCACTATCCGCCTACTCGACCTTGTTTGCTTCTTTATCGGGATTTTTACCTATTAACATATCACAATGCATAACCAAATTCAGATTTAATGTTTAGATATTTTAAATCTAACAGATACATAAACTTATTTATTCAAGTTTTTAGTCTGATTCACAAATCTATTATATTGAATCTTATGATGGACCTCAAATCTTAGTTTGACTAATTATAATAAATTTACAACACGCATAAATATAAATTTTTGTATTTTTGTTTTCAAGGTAATTTGTTTGCAATTCAACTAATCCCTTCATTTTATAATGTCTCTGAACATCAATAATATATCCTTTTGTTATAAGGAAAAGGTTGGTTGTAAGAATTTAGAATAAATTCAGACTTTAGTGTATGGATTGCAATTCATTATTATATTATATATATTTGGATATTTATCTACCAATTTATCCTCCATTTGCTTAATCAAATAAGAACTTATCTCTTAATATTATTCCATCGAGCCAGGGGACCGCAATTATTTGTACATGCAGCTAGACTCTAATTAATTTCATGTGGTAAGCTGCCCAAGATCATTAGTCTAACTATCCAATTTCTAAATCCAATCATAGGTACTATCTTTAATTTCTACTTCTTGTAAGTTAACATATATATATATATATATGTTTGTGTGTGTGAATCTATCATTTTCTTATCAGTTATTAATATGACATATAAATAAAAAAGATTCTCATGTAATAGAAAACTGAAATCAACATCCAAAGGTGTTTCTTATGTAATTAGCATATTAGGTATTAAACGATAAAAATAAATAAAGGTTTGCCAATTGCTCCAGATTCTCGCCCTCATCTCCCAGTTATCTCCTTTGTGTTTTCGACAACATGTGTATTTGTGAGTATTAACTTATATCTATATATTGCCTACCCTTTTTGCTCTCTCATATCCTAATTAAGGCAGTGAAGTGTGTTGAATTACTAAAAGTGTATGACATCAACTATTTGATCAACACGTATGCACCATACTTGGTTAAGTTATATCCCCATAAATTAATATTCTATATTTATCTTAATTGCTTAGCCTTTAAGGATCTATAGTTGAATAAGTAATCTATATGCTGACACACACCCACATAAACGTATATATAAATATATATATATATGTGTGTGTGTGTGGTATGGGTGTACGTACATATATATATATTAGTCAAATTCTTTTATTTGTAACTTAACACACCTTTTTTTTTGGATATGTACTAATGTACGTATGTGTTCCCCTTTTTAATAATGTGTATATAATATATACTTATACTCGAAATAAAATACAATTCTCTATCATGTATTATATTAGTCTTTTCTACTTAATTATCCATATTCATAACTAACATGATTATGCTAAAATTGGACATTTCATTATTTATATGCATTCGAATGTGAATATGAGATGTCAAAATGCTTGTAATTATGCTTATGAATAATTAACCCTATGAATTAAAATGCAAATGTTCCGGGTTATGACATATACTCTCGAAAATCTGGCAAAAAGATATGTGAATGAGATTGTTAAACTACATGGTATACCCCTTTCTCTTGTTTCAGATTGCAATCCTCGTTTTACATCTAGATTTAAGGGTAGCTTATAACAGGCATTATGTATTAAGTTACATATTGGTACAACATTTGCTCCACGGGCAGATGAGCAATCAGAAAGGACTATTCAAATCCTAGAGGATATGCTTCGTGCTTGCGTTCTTGAATTTAAAGGTTCTTGGGATGAATACATTACATTGTTGGAATTGGCTTATAAAGAATTGACATGATGCCTTATGAAGCATTATATGGCAGGAAATGCAGGAGTCCAGTATATTGGTATGAAGAGGGAAAACGATTACTGGAAGGTCCAAATTTGATTCAAAAGACTGTTAAAAAAGTGAAAATAGTGAAAAAAAAAATCGATTAAAAACAGCTAAAGATAGGCAAAAGAGATATATTGATCAACATAGACGGGAAACGGAATATGAAGTTGTGAGGAAGTATTTCTCCATGTTTCTCCTTGAAAAGGTATTCTCAAATCTAGAAACAAAGATAAACTAAGTCCTCATTATATCGACCCATATGAAATACTTGAAAGAGTTGGACCATTAGCCTATAGGCATGCCTTGCCACCTGAATTGTCCCCGATCTGTAATGTGTTCCATATTAGTATACTTCGTGGATACATACTAGACCCATCACATGTTCTTCCGGATGAACCAATTGAAGTTGCTGATAATTCAATAGTGGGGTACAAAGAAAAACAACTTAGAAACAGGGTAATTCCATTGGTAAAAGATGGAAAAACTATTCTACAGACAAAAAGCTACATGGGAAACAGAACAACACATGAGCGAGCAGTATCCATGGTTATTTACCAATACATGTACAAATTCCGAGGACAAAATATTTAAAGGGCAAAGAATTGACATAACCCGAATTTTTGTTCTAATCATCATGATTAATAAATCACCAATATAATTACATGCACTTTGATATCTCATATTGACATTGGATTGCATGTGAATTCCTGAAATTTTGGTTTTAGCATAATTATGTTATATATTATTATGTTTAATATTAGTAGGTTACACATGGTAAGCTTATATAGAAGTAAAAAAAAGATGATATCTATATGTATGTATTTGGAGATATAATAGGTGGATATATTATGTAAAAGAACTAATATTATATATAAGAGGACTGATATGATATATTTATATATAAGAGAATGATATCATATAACTACGAAACAAGGTCAAGCTTAAGGATCCCAACAAAAATTCTCTCTTTCTAGTTTTTCCTCTCTGCCTGTATTACGTACCAAACTTTCTTTTCTTCCCTCATTCTCTCCAATGGAAAGGATGAGGGAACCCAAACCATATAAATTATTTTTTTGCTTTGTTTCCTAGTTTTCCTACGTGGGAATGATCAATGATAGTTCCCCTTGTAGGATTTCAGCCTCCTTTTATGGGAGTGTTTTAGTTTTCCTTGGTGGGAATTTGTTTCTTGCTTTTTTCTTTAGTCCGATCATTTTGGCACCAGATCTGACCGGTCTAACTTCAGATCTGGTCATTTGGGTCTTTGATTGGCCACGTGGGGAGGTTTTTCATGGTTTACCAATAGAAGAAAATTACGCGAAGAAGCTGGATCCGGGTTTAATGTGAAAAAAACGAAGAGTTTGTGGTAAATTTGGAGCTACTATCCTCTCACGGAGTTTTAGTTGCTTTTTTGGAACAATTCATTTTTGTATTTCTGTAATTTTTCTATTTGGTGTATGTCTTTTCCCCCTTTATTATGTAGCCTATTTTGTTTTGAGATTTTCTTTTTGGGTTGTGCCTATGGATTATCTCTCCCCTCTAGTTTGAGATGTTTGCTTGAGGGATTTGTAGCCAGTAGGTTTCGATTTGTAATGGTTTCTGTGAGTTTTCATTTATGAAATATTATTCTATTGTTTGAAAAAAAAAGGTCAAGCTTAAGGAATATATATTAAGACATGCACTCAATTTATATTTATTAATAAATATGACTGCAACGTGCCAAAAAAATAGTAGGTACACATGTGCAATTGTGTGTACTTGATCAAACCAAATGGTCTGATCACTTTATGGATATGCTCTATCTTTTAAAGTTTTTTTTAGAAACTTTGTACACGTGTGCTTGTGTGCACTTGAAACCATCTAGTATGTGTTTTTTTCACTTTTTCATTCTCATTCAACCACTTGAGCAAATGTGTATACATCAACATATATGTCAAACAATTTAGAAGAACACAAAACACTACAGAGTGTGATGATACCCGAGCCGAGCTGGCAACAAGTTAGTTCACGTGACCATTCAGCTCATGCCTATGTGGGACCCACGAGATATCACGCATCGAGCGATGACGTCGAAATGGAGCTAGTGACATGGCACAGAGTGGGATCGGCTCGCTCCAGGCACAATTATAGTGGGAAATTTGAAGGATAACCATCCAGTTAAGGAAAGTTAAGTGCCCCATTAGCATAATGAATTGCCACTTGTCGGCATAACAACAAGATGAGTCAACAAGTGGCAAATACTTGGCTAGCATGCATGTTAAGAAGAGGACATGTGTCCCTTTGTAATCACTCTAGTATTAGATGTAATAATAATTAAAAACCCACTAATAAGATGGGTATAAATAGGCCTCATTTATGAGGAAGAAGACAAGAGAGGAATAATAGAGAAAAACACTTGTAAATGTCCAAATTTTAAAGAGTCAAACCGACCATAGATTTTTGCTCGGCCACTTATATAAAAAAGCGTTAGCCCCGTCCTCGAATTTGTTTCTATTTCCACGTACAAAGTTCTATCATATTTTCCTTGTTGACCGAAATGTCTGTCAACAAATTAGCGCTAGAAGGAGGGCCCGTTTAGGTCCAAATATTTCCAAATCAAATCACATGAGTTGAGGTAATTTAGTGTTACTTTCTTTGAAAAAATGAGTTAGCTATCTCAAATATCCGTGGCAAATACCCTTGAATAACCAAACGCCGATACCAATGGCGGGTATAAATGTCGGCTTTTCATTTATTGTTTGCTAATCCTCGCCGATATCCTAAGTAATTCGCTCCATTAGTACTCCATGTAAATCATTATTCGATGGGCATTTTCATGGAAAAACTTCTTGGCGATTCATCGAACCATCAAAGAAACTCATATGATATGCCGCCGATTTCGCATTGCCTTTTCCTGTGGCTCTCTCGGCGTTCTTCCTCATATTGGTTGTTCCAATATGCTATCTTGTCTTGGTGTTCTTGTGCATACATCGTCAAGATTTGATGATATGTCTGATGGTGTACATCTCGGACAATTGTCCGGATCCATATTCTCGAGTAATTTCTCCTCACCAATTGTTAATTACATAAATATAATAAATTTAACTATAAGTTCTTAATAAACCTAGGCTTGATAATTTTCGAGGATCAAAGACTTTGGGGAGTAAATGTAGAAAATGCAATAAAATTTATCACTTAGGTTGCAAAGTGCAACAACTTTAAAGTTTAGATGGTAAAAAAACCAAAGGGGTAAATGAATTTTATGCAAAGTGCAAAATTTTGTAATGTTGAGGTTGCAAATAGAACTTTTCAAAGTTCGGATTGCAAAGTGTAAAAAACCTCGAATAGTTTGGGGTGTTAACAATCTTTATCCCTAATAGTTGTATGCAAAACTTTCATTTCATGCAAATATCTTTAGTGAAGTCTTCAGATATATATATATATAAGCTTTTAATATTTATTATATATGTACAACATTCTTATCGCACATATATATATATATATTTATATATATTTCTTTTCTTACTTATGCATATAATTAATAAAATGAACTACACAATGCTATTTTAATACCCATAGAGTTCAAATATTTTAATCAAACGAGCAATTTGAATTTGGGGTATTACATCTCGCACACTTTTAAATGAGGAAAACAACCAGCACAAAAGTCAAAACTCACAACTGACTAAGGAGCTGAGTACTCCAAGTCACATAAATGCCGAGAACACCGAGTCAAGGAAATTTGAGATAGCTAAGATCAAAGCGATTAGAAAAGAAAAAGAGAGAAAAAAGATTTAGAAAATGTGATTTCATCATTTACTAAAGCATCTAAATCATTGGATGAATTGATAATTATACAAAAAAAAGTGGAGATAAAACAGGCATAAGATTTAATTCCTTTGTGCATGCTCAAACTTCAAGAGTGGTTATGGAAAAAAGATCTTCAAGTAATGAGTGAGTCCAAAAATCCAAAGTACCATATGTTGTACCCACACCCACTCACAAATACAATCACAACCATGTTGACCTAGAATATAAAGGTGTGGAAAATAAAGATATTTCTTTCTTGTATATCATTGGAACTGATACATGCTACATTATATACAACCGAAAATAAGGAAAAAATGGAAACTCTAATTACAATCCTTATAAATCTGGTGTGATCATCCACTTTTGTTATAGTATATCCAACTAATAACATCTTCTAGTTTATAAACTAGGATAAACTTAGCTTTCTAAGCTATATGGGATGAAGAAAAATCCTTTCAACTCCCATTACATAATGCCCATTTATGTGGCCAACTTCGTGTATTAATTTCTCACTCACCGAAATTCGGTTTTGAGAAATAAAAATACTATGAATATCTACTCAGAAAGTAGATCAATAATATACAATTTAATTCCTCAAAATTAAATTCTTAGCCACCAAAAATTTGGTCAAATTTGAGACAAAACCCACTTTCTCAAACCCAAATTTCGAACAATCCCCCACATGAGTGGAAATTAAAGCATGCATGAATGCAGACACGCAACCAGTCCTCAAGAGACAATACTGCATCAAGATAGGTAGCTTGTGGCTTTGAACCTTCCATAGTCAATACTATCGGGTACACTGGCAGCCTAGTGGAAGTAATGCCTTGAACTATTCCTCCACGGTGTATACCGAGACAACAACATTAACATAGTAAGGTCTCAACACCTCCTATTCTCACGTTTGTGTCCATTTCGGCCATGGGCGGCCCTCACTTCTCACTAATATAGGTGATCTCCTATCCGAGTATCCTGCCATACTCAACCTCAACGAGGTGTAGGAATCATTAAAAGTCAAATGACTTAGCCTCACCACAACTTGCAGGTGTTCAACACTTGGCATTGCTTTCTAGGGATGGGTCGAAACATTGTTTCCAAGTGTTACAACATAACCTTCATAGCTTAGTTTTCCCATTAAACCAAGTTCTTGGGATCTCCAGTCATCATGGTTGGGTTTCCACTATGATGGTTATTTTTACTTTGTGGACTTTAAGCCCATTCCCTCTAACAATTTACTCAATTAATCTCGATTCAGTCCTTTCATCAAAGTATCTACCAAATTGTCTTCTGACTTTACGTAGTCAATTGACGTCACACCACTTAAGATTATGTGTCTAACGGTATTATTTATCCGACGAATATGTCTAGACTTACCGTTATACATATTGCTCTGTGCCCTTCCTATAGCCGTCTGGCTATCACAGTGAATCGTCACAGAAGGCACATGCTTCCTCCAACATGGAATATCTTCCAAAAAGTTTTGAAGCCACTCTGCTTCTTCACCAGCTTTATCCAAAGCTATAAACTCCGATTCCATGGTGGATCGAGCTATACACATTTGCTTTGTGGACTTCCACGATACCGCATCACCTCCAATGGTGAATATGTATCCACTAGTGGAATAAGAATCTTTCGAATCCAAAATCCAACTAGCATCGGTATACCCTTCAAGTACAACCGGATATCTCGAGTAGCATAGCCCATACTCCAAGGTATTCTTCAAGAATTTTAACATTTTGGTTAACGCTTTCCAATGCTCATGGCTTGGATTGCTCGTGAACCTACTCAACATATTTACTGGGTAAGCCAAGTCTGGACGTGTACAATTGGTAATGTACATCAGACTACCTATAATCGTGAGTATTCCATGTGAGCCACTGGTTCTGCATCATTAGCAACTAGATTTACACTTAAATCTTTGGCGGTGAACTGTCAAAAGCATTGAATTTCTCGAGCATCCACATAGTGGGATTGTGACAAAATAATTCCATCATGAATTCTGCTGATTTTTATCCCTAGGATTACATCAGCAATTCCCATATCCTTCATGTCAAAGTTTCTCTTTAACATTCTTTTTGTGTCCATGATAGTATCATGACTACTGCCCATGATTAACAAATCGTCTACGTATAGACAAACTATGACAAATGCTTCCGATGTCCCTTTGACATATACGCATTTATCACACTCGTTGATTTTAAACCCATTTGACAACATCGTGTTGTCAAACTTAAGATGCCATTGTTTTGGAGCTTGTTTCAGTCCATACAAGGATCTTATCAACTGGCACACCTTCTTTTCTTGACCGGGTGCAACAAACCCTTCAGGTTGTTCCATATAGATTTCAACATCTATCTCTCCATTCAGAAATGCCATCTTCACATCCATCTGATGAATCTCTAGATTGTGCAAAGCAACAATCGCAAAAGCACCGAATAGACGCAATCCTCGTTCTTTGAGAATAAGTGTCAAAGAAGTCATACCCTTCTTTTTGTTTAAAGCCTTTGGCTACAAGCCGTGCTTTATACTTATCAATAGTTCCATCTTCTTTATACTTCTTCTTTAGGATCCACTTACATCCTAAAGACTTATGACCAGCAGGGAGATCAACCAACTCCCACGTATGGTTTTGCAGAATGGACTCGATTTCACTATTGATTGCTTCTTGCCAGAGCGGAGCATCTGGACTACTCAGAGCCTCTTTAATCGAGTTTGGCTCACCATCTAACATCAATGTTAGAAAGTCAGGTCCAAAGGACTTAACCACCTTAGGCCTCTTACTTCGCCTTAGTTCTTCACCACTTGGTGTTGAACTAATTGTTCTTAAAATGTGACAATTGATGTCGCACCACATGTCGCTTCGGATGTTATAACATCCAAAGCAACACCTTCAAAGAACATCTTGAGAACATCCGCAATTGCCCCGATGGGATAACACCGGTCACATCTCCAACAACATCCGAATACGATCTTTTCTTTAGACTTCCATCTGTCCTTTCTTTACAAGGATAAATATTTTCAAAGAATATAACATTCCTTGACTCAATTATGGTACCAACTATCATTTTCGGATTTTCTGACTTATGTACCATAAAACAATATGCACTACTGTTAAGTACATAACCAATAAAAACACAATCGACCATTTTAGGACCGATTTTCACTTGCTTTGGTTCAGGTATTGCAACCTTAGCCAAACACCCCCATACTTTAAGGTATTTAATGGATGAGACAACAACTAAGAGATTATGAGATTGAAGAAAAAGAGATTCCAATTATGTGTGATAACACTAGTGCTATTGCAATCACTCAAAATCCTGTGTTGCATTCAAGAACAAAGCACATTGATGTCAGGTATCATTTCATAAAAGATCATGTTGAAAAGAAAGACATCACCTTGGAATACATCTCAACTGATAAGTAGTTAGCTGATATATTCACAAAGCCTCTATGTTAATCAAGATTTGAAGAACTCAAGAATGAGTTAGGATTAATTGAGATGGGTTGAAACTCAGAAGACTCAATCAACAGAGACTGAGAAGGAAGCCTCTCTCCCTTCTCCAGCCATAAGAAAGAAGAGGACTGCCAAGACGAGAAAGGCAGCTGCCTCTAAGAAAAACCCAACAACGTTCACTGTTGATGAACCAGAGGATGTTGAACCAGAAGTTCCTCTTGGGAAGAAAAGATTGTTCAAGCGATCTGAGCTTGAGAAGAAGAAAGCTGAATCTTCTACCCAGCCAACAAAAGAAGTTAAGACTGGTGATATTCAGGAAAAGCAGTCTCCTAAAGTCATCAATGAATCCGATGATGAAAGTGTCTTTAGGGCGGTACATCTACAGAGACTGTTGAAGACCCGGTATGAAGAGAGACAACTGAGAAGAATGAAGCATCAGATACAACCGAGCCTTCTATTGAAAAGGTTGTCTCTCCCCCTACAACTGATGTTGTTGCTTCTGAGGAAGAGCAAAGTCTCTTGCCTCAAATTCCAAAAATTGGAAGAGAAGGAGAAGAAGATGATGATGATGTAATTATGTATTTACCATTTTATCCAGACATCCAACTACATCTACGAGAATAGAGAGCATGGAAGTTGGATCACTCAAGGGTGCAGTTCACTCACCCTGAGTATATAGAAGAAGAAGAAAGAATTGCTCCGATTTCTTGGAGTTGCAACTATCACCAAGCTCTCAATGAAGAAAAAATGGATGGATATCCCCCGCATCATAAAGTCGATGAAAAGGATAAAGGCGAGGAGCGAGCGAGCACTTGAAAAGTCTAAAATTTGCAAATTTACAAACTCTCCAGTCACACTCATACACATCTTGATGTGTTTTTCCAAATGCAATCGCAAAGTGATGAGGATCCCACTCTGCAAATTGAGAAGTCGATATGCAACAGCCGAGGGAATCCAGAGCAATCCATGAGCAAAGAGTTGTTAGAAAGACCAGAGAATCATCTCAATCCCTCCCGCTAATAGGCGCTGGGGAGTGGCACAACACATTGCCTCGATTGTTCAAGCCGCAGCCCACGCCCCCGTACAATCGTAGGATGGATCCAAGGGCACCGCGATGAAACCGGGAAATCGGGCAACCAAGTTGAGCCAACCCTTGAAGAAGGTGTGTTACCACCCCCCAACGGCCGAGCACACAAATGAAAAAGCCGGGAGTGAGGAGCAGGAATGACCCCCATTATCGACTCACCGGTGAGTGATCACCGGTGGGGGAAACTCTCTCCACCACAACAGGGTTGGAGGATGCAGTGGAAGACTCAACCATGAAGCAAGGAGCCAAAGTAGAAAAAGAAAAAATCCATGAACCTCATAAGAGAGTGACATTAATGAAGCTTGGATAGTTAAGTCTGTCTGGATACCCTAGCTAAGATAGTTAAGGTAAGTGTGGTCCTCCCATATGAAATAAAGGACTTTGAGGAATGTTTTGAAGGCCAATGACATTGTTCTTATAGTCGAGGCACAGGATGGTGATGCCCCAGGAGTTAACACTGTGGGCAGTGAAAGTGCAATCCAGGGAGTTGAGACTTCTATGGATGCCATGGTCGAAGACCCCAAGACATTGATTGAGACTATCGAAGGGAACTTTATTGCATCGAAGGCCTCGCCAGCCTTGGAGTTCAGTTGAGTCAACTCCTTGGGGATATTGAAGGCCCAAGGGAGGTTGAGACTTCCCCAAGCCCATCACAAACTCAAGAAGCTCGAACATTCCTCCTCTCGGACGGAAGAAGAGGCGCCGGTGCGATGCGAGAATAGGAAATAAGCGCACTTCATGATTCACAGGAAAACTTAGACACATCCTTCTTGGGATCCGAAGATGAAGCTGAGTCTACTCTAGTTAAAGAGGATGTTCAAAAATATAAGAGCCAAATCAGTGAGAAAGCGGCTCGCCAAAAGTTCAACTTTGATGATGAGTCAACTCCACAAGTCTCATCATTATCCGATGACGCACATCCACCTTATCTTACTCATGATACGGTAGGAACAAGTAATTCATTTAGAAGAATCTACTGAGACCGAGGAAGCTGATAAGATAGTTGAGGCTCATCAAGTTGGGCAACACATTCCACAAGCCCCAGCTGGAACCGAGTCATCTGCGTAGGCTCCCATAGTTGTAGCAGTAACAACTCCACCAGCTCCATCGCTTTCAATGAGGCTCCCACAAAATGAAAGATTTTGAGAGCGATGCCGATAAAGCTTCCGCAGCCAACGCAAACCAAGTTGAGTCATCGCAGGCACAATATTCGCAGACCATCCCTTATGTGCGCGATGATGCCTTTCAAGAGATGTTTCCATTTACCAAAATCCTGCCTGAGTTGGAAGAAGAGATAGATGCTGAACAAAGAAGGTTCACTATTAGAGAAGATCCCATAATTCCTACCGACACTATTGTACAAAGAAAGACAGATTTTGACTTCGATGCGGGAATAGCCCGCAGGATGGATCCATGGTGAATCAAGTGAGACAACTGAGATCCGTGAGGTCTTCAAGAAGATCTGTGAGGAGATTGAGAAGATCGAAAAACACCAGGCCTCACTGGACTTAAGACTGGACAAAAGGGATGCCACTCTCACGGCCGACTTGGAAGGGATCTTGTGGTACGAATCATGTAGTGGTCTCAACAATGGTGATGCCCCAGATCGCCATGTGACTCGAGCAAGTTGGTTATTTCAAGGCAATCGTATGGAAGAATGCTTGTCCGGAGGCCGACAACACCTTGATCAGGAAAAGGATGCAGGAATACATTGAAAGGTTACATGAGTCTCACAAAACCGAAATGGAGCTATCGCAATAATTTCAACAAAAAAAAATTCTCACAAACTTGAGAATGCTTATGAATGACAAATCAGCCTACTCATGGCCGAGATGAAGTTAGTGACAACACATTCCAGTCCAAGGCAACTCGCTCGCTTCGAATTTTGAGCAAAGATATGACGCAACCGACTCCAAACATAACTCAGCTATAAGGAGACTGGATTTCATGCTCTCAGGAATGTTCCCTGGAGTCCCTCTCACCTTTGATGATGCCAAAATGGGGGAAGAAGAGCTCCTCAAGGAATCAAAAGAAGAAAAGTTGAAGAAAAATGCAGTGGAAAAGCCGGATGCTCAAGTTCAAGAAGTGCTGAAACAGTATGGTGGTATCCTTGCAGGAAAAGATCAAGATGTTATACCTGATAATGGAGATGAGCCTAGATCAGTCGAAGAATTCAAAACGCTCGAATTAGAAGGCTATTTCCAAGGAATGGCTCTAGCTCAAGCCTGGGATTTGTACTGGGAAAAAGGTCTGGAATTATGTCAAGAAGCAAAAAAGCAACCGATCTTCCAGCTTCCAATGTTCACTCACCGAGCGAAGCCTCCCGGTCAAAAGATACATACAGGTGAGGTAGAGGAAGAGCCGAGTCGGTAGAAGCGGTGAGTCGAGCGAGCAAGAAGTGGTGGCGGAAGAGGTTCCCTACCTCGACCAAAACCCAAAGATGTTGAATATGTTGACCCTGACAAGAAGGGTTTGATCTATTGGGTTGGATACGACCAATTAGCCAACCTCAAAATTGAAAGGAAGAATGCTGAGGCAATAAGGAGACAAAAAGAAGAAAATGAGAGGCAAACTCATCAATGGCTCGAGAGGAAGCAAAGCGATGATGCTTCCAAATGGGCCTATGAAAAGAAGAAAAGAAGAGAAGGAGAAGAGAAGAAGAGAAAAAGAGCTGAAGAAGACATAATTACAGAAGAAGAAGAGTCAAGAAGGAAGCAACGAAGACGTTGAAGTGTTGCTGCAAACCCCTTCATGTATTTTTATGTAAATACACTCATGTAAGTCTTCTGTAATATACTTAGTGAATTTTTGTGTAATTTTTCATTTTGTATGAACTCTTGTATCTTATCTTAGAGTTGTTTATTGTTCTGATAAAGAATGTTATGATACCAAATGTAAACAACTGTGTAAAGGACAAGAATGCTATGATCAATAAAACGATCTATTTCAAGCATACATTCTTTGTTACTGCATTGTCTGTATGTATCTTTGTTGTTTATATTTTGTTGAGTTTATTTAAGTTTTGGCATCATCAAAAAGAGGGGAAATTGTTAGGAAATTTATTTTGTAGATTTTGATGATACCATGTAAAACTTAAACTAGAAAGTTTGCACCCCATTTTCCTTGTAATTTGTATTGTAATAGTTAGGGCTGAGAGAGCTGAGTCAAGTCAGCTATGTCAAGAAATACAAGAAGTTAACTGGAGACCAAATTGAAGACTCCGCTGTGTAACAACTGAGTATGTCAAAGAAGAAAGTCAAGAACTCGACTGAAGGAGAGCCAGCCGAGGAACAACTGTGAGAAGAGTCAGTCAAGTCAACTCAGGGAGCCGAGTCTCAAGTTGAAGTGATTGTTGAGTTATCCAAGGACTGAAGCAAACTCAAGCACCTGGGGGATTAAAAGACAGCAGTCAAGTCAAGACAACTGAGTTAGATCCGTTGATGAAAGTCAAGAATGTTACTCAGAATAGTAACATACCAGAGTTGTCAGAAGTAAAGTGTTAGTCCCAGTTTTGTGCAAAAGGAATAAACCAATAAGAAGCACAACACCGTGTTAGAAAGTCTGAAATGCTGCAGACATTTAATACGAGGAAATGTCAACATCAAGGACTGCAGAAAAGTCAAGCCAACGAACACAAGTGACTTTTGAAATTAGCCTATCTCTTCAACGGGCAAAATTTCAAAAGTGCACTATAAAAGGCTGGGAATTTATTGAGAAAAGGTTACCTTGTGAACCTGAACCATGAACAAGCAAGCAATATTCAAGCAATTAACCTGCAATATTCTCAAGTATATTCAAGAAAATCCTCAAGCCTGAAACACGAAGAAAATAGATCCAACACAAAGCTGTGAAGGAAAGACAACTTCAAATCTGTTGAAGAGGAACCTTTTGAAGAATCCAAAGGGGTCTACTTTCTAAGGAGGATTTTAGGAAGGTTCAAGGTCGAACCAGTATCAAGTTATTGGAGGGCTTCGTGATCAAATCCAAAATCTTGAGAAGTGAGTCAAGTAGTAAAGCGCAACCCTGTGAAGAAACGAGTCGCAAAGCAGGCTTGTGTGACCAAGGCTGTCTCTAGACTGTTCACCATGTTGTATACTGATCTGTACATAGTGGATTCCTCTAGGAGTTGGAGAAGAGAGGATTAGAAGAATTACCCAATCTTCGAACCCTATAAAAATTACTTGTGTCATTTATTTTTTTAGCACATTTATATTTTTGCATACTTACATCATATCTGCTTATAAAACTCATATTTGCTATCCAATTGATTAATAACCAAGTGCTAAAAATCAAGTGTTAAAACAAATAAAGGGTGTTAAGTTTTCCACTGATAAAACCAATACAGCCAAGTTAAGTTCAGGTTAAACAATTGAGTTATTCTATCAACAGCTCTATCGAGTCTGTTGAGTGGCCAACTCAGCTGAATAGCCATCTCAGCTGTCCCTCAAGGACAAAGTTATTTGAGTAAACTCTATTATATTTAAAAAATACTAAAATTGAAAAGTTGGTAAGGTTTATTCAACCCCCCCCTTCTAAACCTTACTCACACCCCTTAGGACCTACATAGATTGGTTGCTCATTTTTGTATCCACAATAACTACTGAAAACCCCCCGAACCACATGAATGAAAGTATAATAAACTTAAAAAAATGAGACTTGTTGATTTTGTGGGTACTACTAATCTACCAGAGGCAGAAACATGTTTGAAAACGAATAGAGAAGATTCTGAATTTTTTTTAAATGTACCCCCGAAAAATAAATTGATTATGCAGTGTCACTTATTCAAGGAAATGCTTATGATTGGTGGGACTATTCCTAGGACTGTTCAACCACCTGTTTTGACCTGATATAATTTTATGAGGAAAATCCATGATACATACATGCTAGAGGTTTATTGGGATCAAAAAGAGAAATAGTTTCTTGAGCTTAATTAGGGAAACGATCAGTTGATGAGTATGAAGTGCTTTTTTATTAACTTTCTTATTATGCCTCACATATGGTAGCTAATGAAAAGAAGAAATGTACTAGATTTGGGTTTGGACTTTGATTTTCTATTCGGAATCGTATTACACCTACGGATTTGGTGTCTCATAGAAAGTTGAAAGCTGCATTGATATATACTGAGGAATCGGAAGTTGTGTAAAAACAAAACCTTCAATACAATAAGAAAAGACAAAGGCGATGAAACTAGAGGTTTTAGAATTTACTATGCCTACACAAAGGGACTTCCCGAGCAATTGAAAAAAGTTGTTGTTTTAGGGGTACAATATCAACTTGCAAAAGTGTTGGTTCTATACCAGCAATTTCCACATGTGCACATTGTGGCAAAAGTCAATATCAAGAATGCAGACTGCTTACGAGCAAATGTTTTAGATGTGGCGAAACTTGTTATATAAGAGAAAATTGCACAAAACCACGTGAAGAACCCACAATTTAGCAAAATAGAGTTAGGGGTTTCGATCCTAATAAAGGTAAAGGTCGAGGAAGATTTAGTATATGAATATGCACTACTGCATACGAAAGTCAAGTGAGTAAACTCCAGCTCGAGTTATTGATATGACATAGGAAGAAGCTAAAGTTACACTAACTGTAGATACTAGTAATCTCTCGACTTTCGGAATAAATATCTATGTTTTACTCGATCCAGGAGCAACACATTCATGTCACAATCAGTTCTATCACATTTAGGCAATAAACCAGACACATTGCCTATGATTTATATGTTCGAACCCCACTAGGGAATGCAGTTATTGTAAATATTGTATATGGTGATTGTAAAATTCTTATTTGGGATTTAGAATTACATGATACATTGTTTGTTATGCTGTTAAGGGATTCAATAGGATTCTAGGTATGGATTGGTTAATTGAACATCATGCTAAACTAGACTATTTTACTAAAAAAAATAGTATTAGAGTTTATTTATCAGACACAAATAGTATTTGGAAGGGTAAGGGAAATTTTTGTTGCGTGTATAGTATCTGTATCTACAACATTCATAATGATAAAGAAATGTTATGATTGTTACTTAGTCCATGTAATAGACACTCGATTATGTGGTTTGAATTCATTTTTAAGTTTCGTCGTGTACATTGGTTGATTAGTGCCTTGATTGGTTTTTAAATGAAATGGATAAAGATGTTGGACGATCTTATATGAGTTTGTCTATGATGATATTCATAGATGATGTCTTGGTAGAGTAATATGGGAAATTTAGTTGATATTAAAAAGATACCCAGAACTATGAGGATTGGAAAATAAGGATTATTAGTAAGATAAACTTGTGATCCTTTGGTTATATAGTACAATATAATTTGGAGACAAGTAAATCGTTAAAAAGTGTCCGTGTAATATATTAGATTTGGAGGTTATATTGCAAAAGAATAAACCAAAAGGTGATTGAAAGAAGAAACTCTCTTGGGTAAATGATGATATTGGGTATTCGAAACTTTATTTTAGGTTATTGTTCATAGTTATTTTGCACAAAATATATGATAATATGTATTAAATTGAATGACGATACATGTAATTAATTATGAATAGTTTAATATGAGCTTTGCAAGAATCTGACTTACATATTAATTATTAATTTTTTTGTAGTGGTGTTATCATTGGGTTTTGATCTATGTCGATGTAAGATGATAGAGTTACTCAAATTCTTCAGAGGAACTAGGTCATGTTACAAAGTATTTTAAGTCGAGAAGTAAAAGGTTGAACAAGAATAAGAATTATTATTCATTATTGATATTTTGGTTTAACATATCATATTCAGCTAAATTTCTAGGACAAGGATAACAATGGGTTTAGTTGAGATGGAAGTCACATAGGAAAATTTACATAAGTTTTTGATAACTTACTAGAAGACCACATATGAATCTAGATAACATGATACTGTATGATTGTGTTTTGGATAATGATCCTACCACTTCATATTTGGTTTTATCTAATGGTACAAAAAGAGTTGCGATCTAAAGAAAGTTATATGCATCTGGTACTAGGGAATTGCGTTCAGACACCTTAAAGTTACAAAGGCACTAATGAGATTGGGTTAGAGTTCAGAGATTATATAATAGTTGTTGCTCATTTTGTAGATTCACTTATTAATAGATTACCAGGCACACACACACACACATATATATATATATATATATATATATATATATAGATCTATGTGAATCTGATGGGATCACTTTGGAATATCATTTATAGATTTTGATAGAGACCCAATAATCTTATAGAATTGTCTAGAATTTTTTTTATTATTTTGAGGTTAATAAGATGGATAATTACAATTGGTGGGTTTTCATAGAAACGAAATCTATGAGTTTATTATAATTGGGATAGTTCTCTATATGGTTTTATAAAATATAAAGGACATGTAATGAGTTAGTTGCGTGAGGTTATATGGTTACAGACTATATATGATTTAAAGGATCACAATAGAGTTATGTAGTTTAAAGAAGATTATGGTTATTTCACAAATACAGATGTTACATATTTTAATATAAGGTAAAACTCAAGCCTTGATATATTGGTTAACTATATTGAAAGTACTGAGGATAGTATTCTTAGACTTGATCAATTATTATAATTTTTTTGGTTAAGTTACATGTCTCGGAATAAACATTGTAAAACAAAAAAAAAGAAAAGAAAAAAGTCTTATTGTAATGGATGAACCTATAGCGCTAAAACGTATCAAGTCATAAAAAAATATGATGTAGTTTGGGTTATTGTTGATCGGCTAACAAAGTCAGCTCATAAATTACCATTTAGATGGGTTCTACTGTAACACCCTTACCCTTGTAACACGTATTTTTATAGCATAAAACTGTAGTTCATAAGAAGCACAGTTGCATTGCACATGATATTAACCTGAAAATTATCAAATGTAACCCTTTTTGCACGTACGGAAGCTTTACTCAAAAAGATTTAACAACGCTTATTTACGTATGTGCATTTATCCATATTACAAGACCTTAACGACCGTGCCCTTTTATATATACAATCAAAATAAAACTCCCTATATGAAATGCAAATGATGAGCTAAGGGAGAAGGATGGAAATCCAGCCGGTCGACCTTTGATCCATGCTTTAAACTTCTGTCACACCTCACAGATCAAGTTTTATGTACAACAACTAAAAATTGGCAACATTGCATTTGGTGAGTTGCAAGCTCAGCAAGTATAAACTAATAACGAGTTATTTAACATCACTTAGGCACATCATTAGTAATCGTTTCACACACTTTGTTCAGAGTATGCACGTGCTTGATCATATTCTTTTACTGTTATGGGCTAGCTAATACCAAGAATAAATCGTGATCACGAAGGTGGCCATGGCACTCTATAATTCTTAATTCACGTAGAGTTCAGTGAACTCGGGGTGGCCGTATGGTACTCTGTAATCCAAAATTTCTAGATAACTGTAATTCTGTAACACATGATTCATGGTCATTAGCGACCATAACAAAATCCATTAATCTCTGATGAATGCATTTTCTGTAATCACATATTTCATTTCCGTATCAATAACATAGAGATCGCATATGTCATTTCCATATCAATAACATCAGTGGAGATCACATATTTCAATTCATTTTCAATCTCATCAAATAGAGATCACATATCTCAATTTCATCATCGTATCACCATAGAGAATCGTACAATTCACATTAGAGTGCAATTGCAAGCTTCTAATGACCATAGCCAAATAAGTAAGTAATTCATTCGAACACATAGATTATATAACACACAAGTCAAATAACAAGCTAAAAGATTATACTCACAAGTGGTGTTCTTATCCCAGCACTATCCGCCTACTCGACCTTGTTTGCTTCTTTATCGGGATTTTTACCTATTAACATATCACAATACATAACCAAATTCAGATTTAATGTTTAGATATTTTAAATCTAACAGATACATAAACTTATTTATTCAAGTTTTTAGTCTGATTCACAAATATATTGAATCTTATGATGGACCTCAAATCTTAGTTTGACTAATTATAATAAATTTACAACACGCATAAATATAAATTTTTGTATTTTTGTTTTCAAGGTAATTTGTTTGCAATTCAAATAATCCCTTCATTTTATAATGTCTCTGAACATCAATAATATATCCTTTTGTTATAAGGAAAAGGTTGGTTGTAAGAATTTAGAATAAATTCAGACTTTAGTGTATGGATTGCAATTCATTATTATACTATATGTATTTGGATATTTCTCTACCAATTTATCCTCCGTTTGCTTAATCAAATAAGAACTTATCTCTTAATATTATTCCATCGAGCCAGGGGACCGCAATTATTTGTACATGCAGCTAGACTCTAATTAATTTCATGTGGTAAGCTGCCCAAGATCATTAGTCTAACTATCCAATTTCTAAATCCAATCATAGGTACTATCTTTAATTTCTACTTCTTGTAAGTTAACATATATATATATATATATATATATATATATATATATATATATATATGTTTGTGTGTGTGAATCTATCATTTTCTTATCAGTTATTAATATGCCATATAAATAAAAAAGATTCTCATGTAATAGAAAACTGAAATCAACATCCAAAGGTGTTTCTTATGTAATTAGCAGATTAGGTATTAAACGATAAAAATAAATAAAGGTTACCAATTGCTCCAGATTCTCGCCCTCATCTCCCAGTTATCTCCTTTGTGTTTTCGACAACATGTGTATTTGTGAGTATTAACTTATATCTATATATTGCCTACCCTTTTTGCTCTCCCATATCCTAATTAAGGCAGTGAAGTGTGTTGAATTACTAAAAGTGTATGACATCAACTATTTGATCAACTATTTGATCAACACGTATGCACCATACTTGGTTATGTTATAACCCCATAAATTAATATTCTATATTTATCTTAATTGCTTAGCCTTTAAGGATCTATAGTTGAATAAGTAATCTATATGCTGACACACACCCACATAAACGTATATATAAATATATATATATATATATATATATATATATATGTGTGTGTGTGTGTGTGTATGGGTGTACGTACATATATATATATTAGTCAAATTCTTTTATTTGTAACTTAACACACCTTTTTTTTTGGATATGTACTAATGTATGTATGTGTTCCCCTTTTTAATAATGTGTATATAATATATACTTATACTTGAAATAAAATACAATTCTCTATCATGTATTATATTAGTCTTTTCTACTTAATTATCCATATTCATAACTAACATGATTATGCTAAAATTGGACATTTCATTATTTATATGCATTCGAATGTGAATATGAGATGTCAAAATGCTTGTAATTATGCTTATGAATAATTAACCCTATGAATTAAAATGCAAATGTTCCGAGTTATGACATCTACTCTCGAAAATCTGGCAAAAAGATATGTGAATGAGATTGTTAAACTACATGGTATACCCCTTTCTCTTGTTTCAGATTGCAATCCTCGTTTTACATCTAGATTTAAGGGTAGCTTATAACAGGCATTAGGTATTAAGTTACATATTGGTACAACATTTTCTCCACGGGCAGATGAGCAATCAGAAATGACTATTCAAATCCTAGAGGATATGCTTCGTGCTTGCGTTCTTGAATTTAAAGGTTCTTGGGATGAATACATTACATTGTTGGAATTTGCTTATAAAGAATTGACATGATGCCTTATGAAGCATTATATGGCAGGAAATGCAGGAGTCCAGTATATTGGTATGAAGAGGGAATACGATTAAAGGAAGGTCCAGATTTGATTCAAAAGACTGTTAAAAAAGTGAAAATAGTGAAAAAAAAATTGATTAAAAACAGCTAAAGATAGGCAAAAGAGATATATTGATCAACATAGACGGGAAACGAAATATGAAGTTGTGAGGAAGTATTTCTCCATGTTTCTCCTTGAAAAGGTATTCTCAAATCTAGAAACAAAGATAAACTAAGTCCTCATTATATCGACCCATATGAAATACTTGAAAGAGTTGGACCATTATCGTATAGGCATGCCTTACCACCTGAATTGTCCCCGATCTGTAATGTGTTCCATATTAGTATGCTTCGTGGATACAGACTAGACCCATCACATGTTCTTCCGGATGAACTAATGGAAGTTGCTGATAATTCAATAGTGGGGTACAAAGAAAAACAACTTAGAAACAGGGTAATTCCATTGGTAAAAGATGGAAAAACAATTCTATAGACAAAAGGCTACATGGGAAACAGAACAACACATGAGCGAGCAATATCCATGGTTATTTACCAATACATGTACAAATTCCGAGGACAAAATTTTTAAGGGGCAAAGAATTGACATAACCCGAATTTTTATTTTAATCATCATGATTAATAAATCACCAACATAATTACATGCACTTTGATATCTCATATTGACATTGGATTGAATGTGAATTCCTGAAATTTTGGTTTTAGCATAATTATGTTATATATTATTATGTTTAATATTAGTAGGTTACACATGGTAAGCTTATATAGAAGTAAAAAAAAGATGATATCTATATGTATGTATTTGGAGATATAATAGGTGGATATATTATGTAAAAGAACTAATATTATATATAAGAGGACTGATATGATATATTTATATATAAGAGAATGATATCATATAACTACGAAACAAGGTCAAGCTTAAGGATCCCAACAAAAATTCTCTCTTTCTAGTTTTTCCTCTCTGCCTGTATTACGTACCAAACTTTCTTTTCTTCCCTAATTCTCTCCAATGGAAAGGATGAGGGAATCCAAACCATATAAATTATTTTTTTGCTTTGTTTCCTAGTTTTCCTACGTGGGAATGATAGTTCCCCTTGTAGGATTTCAGCCTCCTTTTATGGGAGTGTTTTAGTTTTCCTTGGTGGGAATTTGTTTCTTGCTTTTTTCTTTAGTCCGATCATTTTGGCACCAGATCTGACCGATCTAACTTCAAATATGGTCATTTGGGTCTTTGATTGGCTACGTGGGGAGGTTTTTCATGGTTTACCAATAGAAGAAAATTACGCGAAGAAGCTGGATCCGTGTTTAATGTGAAAAAGACGAAGAGTTTGTGGTAAATTTGGAGCTACTAGCCTCTCACGGAGTTTTAGTTGCTTTTTTGGAACAATTCATCTTTGTATTTCTGTAATTTTTCTATTTGGTGTATGTTTTTTCCCCCTTTATTTTGTAGCCTAATTTGTTTTGAGATTTTCTTTTTGGGTTGTGCCTATGGATTATCTCTCCCCTCTAGTTTGAGATGTTTGCTTGAGGGATTTGTAGCCAGTAGGCTTCGATTTGTAATGGTTTCTGTGAGTTTTTATTTATAAAATATTATTCTATTGTTTGAAAAAAAAAGGTCAAGCTTAAGGAATATATATTAAGACATGCACTCAATTTATATTTATTAATAAATATGACTGCAACGTGCCAAAAAAATAGTAGGTACACATGTGCAATTGTGTGTACTTGATCAAACCAAATGGTCTGATCACTTTATGGATATGCTTTATCTTTTAAAGTTTTTTTAGAAACTTTGTACACGTGTGCTTGTGTGCACTTGAAACCATCTAGTATGTGTTTTTTTCACTTTTGCATTCTCATTCAACCGACTTGAGCAAATGTGTATACATCAACATATATGTCAAACAATTTAGAAGAACACAAAACACTACAGAGTGTGATGATACCCGAGTCGAGCTGGCAACAAGTTAGTTCACGTGACCATTCAGCTCATGCCTATGTGGGACCCACGAGATATCACAGACCGAGCTGATGACGTCAGAACCGAGCTAGTGACATGGCACAGAGTGGGATCGGCTCGCTCCAGGCACAATTATAGTGTGAAATTTGAAGGATAACCATCCAGTTAAGGAAAGTTAAGTGCCCCATTAGCATAATGAATTGCCACTTGTCAGCATAACAACAAGATGAGTCAACAAGTGGCAAATACTTGGCTAACATGCATGTTAAGAAGAGGACATGTGTCCCTTTGTAATCACTCTAGTATTAGATGTAATAATAATTAAAAACCCACTAATAAGATGGGTATAAATAGGCCTCATTTATGAGGAAGAAGACAAGAGAGGAATAATAGAGAAAAACACTTGTAAATGTCCAGCTGTAAGAGTCAAACCGACCATAGATTTTCTGCTCGGCCACTTATATAAAAAAGGCAGAGTTAGCCCTGTCCTCGAATTTGTTTCTATTTCCACGTACAAAGTTCTATCATATTTTCCTTGTTGACCGAAACGTCCATCAACAAATTAGCGCTAGAAGGAGGGCCCGTCTAGGTCCAGTCAGGATTTCCAGCCAATCAAATCACATGAGTTGAGGTAATTTAGTGTTACTTTCTTTGAAAAAATGAGTTAGCTATCTCGAAATATCCGTGCAACAGAAGACCTACCCTTGAATAACCAAACTGGCCAGAATACCAATGGCCAGAACGTACCCCCGACCGAAGCAGGGAACACGGCTTGGCTTCCTCTTACTCAGTTGTTTGCTAATCCTGCATTTGTCCAGCAAACGAATCAACTCATTTCACAGAGACTCGCAAGTACTCCTCCACAAATACAACCTCCACCCCCTGTAAATACTCACCAACCTAATCTCCCATTAAATACTAATCCCCAAGGCCCAGCACCTCCAGGCTATGAAGGCCATAAGGTTAGTTCCCATAATGAACAGCGCGGCCGCCGTGACAGAAGACAGCCGCGCGATGATGTCGAAGAGCAGAGCCAGGTAGCCGAATTGCTACTGGCACCCCTATAGCCACGACGCACCCGTTTCGTGTTTGCGGGGCAATTAGGGCTTGACCCAATCCGTCCCGCTTGATCAATAAATTCTAGGCTCCGCTGGAGGAAAGGGAGCCAGGTAGGGCCAATCGAACTCAAGATCCTAGCCCACTAGACGAGAGAGAGTCGGAGATCTACGTCTGCATCGCCGTTTGGATGAGCTGGAGGAAAATCCTGACGGCACTCAGTATCAAAGGCCGCACCTTGTGACGAGTCGGCCCACTGTTGTGTCTCCGTTTGCTCCCAATATTCTGTCAACCCCACTACCGCCAAAGTTCAAAATTCCACAGGTCGGTCTATATAATGGAGAGACCGACCCGACGACCCACTTTCACAAATATTTAGCGTGGATGGAGCTGTACAGTCCCAGTGATGCCATCCTATGTAGGGCGTTTCCATTGACGCTAGGCGACCGAGCCCATCATTGGTTTCGGACCCTACCGCAAGGGTGCATCCGATCTTAGGGCAACCTGGTGCCCGCATTTACAACTCACTTTTTAACGTCCAAGATTCGTGCGGCGCCAAAAGACTCCCTTGTCAATATTAAACATGGCAAGGGTGAGCCTTTGAAAAGTTACATAGCTCAGTTCAATAAGCAGGTCTGAGATAAGGAGCCAGTCTTGGATGATGCAATTCTGATCGCGGCCATGGTTGGGCTCACTCCCGAAACATGGTTTAATTACTCTATCCATGAATCAGGGGCAACCTCGTTTCAGGAATTTCTTATTCGCGCAGAGTGCGCCACATCTGCGCCGAAGAAGCCATGGCCAGCCAATGCCCCGAGCAGAAAACAGGGGGCATGAAGAAGGATGGAAAGAAGGAATTTGCTTCAAGATTGGGGTCGGGGTTCAGGCCCTTCTCGGAGAACCCGACCACTTGGTATAAGTCGCACTAGGAGGTGTGAGCCGAATTTGCCGCGCTAAGGAGTGCTCTGACCCACATTCCTTCAGTGATATGGAATGAAATACATGGTCTTAATCTGTTACCACCGGCTCGGCCTTTAAGGCTGGAGCCTGCAAAGTTGGATGCCCGAAGGTACCGTGCCTATCACAAGTTGATAGGCCACGAGACGGATGAGTGCCGAGACCTCATCAGAGAAATAATGTGTATTGTGCAGTGGGGCATCCTGAAGCGGTACGTCCACGAGTTACCACCACCTACGCTCGCTCTGGGGGTAAATCTGGAGCGACTGCCAAACCCAGCTCATCTACCGTTACCACCGAATGACAACCAGGGAAGAGAAATTTTGATGATGTCTAGTACCAATCGGATCAACACCAATGCCGCTGAGGATAGTCACTCTAATAAAAAAAATGCCGACATTAGGGATGCCGCCCACGCAGAAAGACAGGTACGAGTGGCAGAAGTCAGAGAAGGCCAACTGACGGGTCATTTTGTCTTCTCGGATATTGATGCTGACCAGGTGGTCCACCCCCATTCCGCCCCTCTGGTCATTACAGCACCTATTCTGGGCATTCTGGTGCACATAATCTTAATAGATTTAGGAAGCTACTCATCTGTCATTTACATCCGGGCTTTTAAAAGGCTGAACATGGATGACAACTATATTCGTCCATGTAACGACAATATCTTGGGTTTCGGAGGAGGGAGAATTATACCACTCGGAGAAATGGACTTGCCCATTCAAATGGGGCAAGGAATACACAAACGAACTGTCATTACCACGTTCAAAATTATCAATGCCGACTCCGAGTATAGCGCGATTATTGGGAGGCCGCTGCTATACCATTTGAAATCAGCCGTCTCCATATACCATTTCTACGTAAAGTTCCCGACTCCGGATGGGGAGGCCGTCTACAAAGGAAATCAAAGGGAATCGAGAGAGTGCTCACTCAAACTCTGACCCGCCGAGACCAATGTGATGGAGAGAGGCGAGTCTAGCAGGACAGTAGAAGATGACTCAGGGAAGAAAGATGAGCCCGAGTAGAATGAAATTGTTACTTCAAAGGACAACCCGGGCAGGAGGCCCAAGAAAGAGCCAGTGACTGAGGTTGAGCCGGGAAACAAGCCGACGACTGAGCAAGAACCGCCCCTATAGAAAAAAGAGGGGCAGAGCAAAAAAACGAAAGCATGCGGAACCGGTGGAGCAGGTCGACATAGTTGATATCGACAAACATGGAGGACGCCAACTACGCATTGGCCACGACCTCCAAGAGCCATTTAGGTCGGAATTGATCGAATTCCTTGGAAATAATCTTGACGTCTTCGCGTGGACGCACTCTGATATGCCTAGTATCAATCCCAAGCACGTGTGCCACCATCTCAATATTGACCTTACATTCCGATCGGTGATCCAAAAACGGTGCAAGCTCGGCCCCAATAGGCAGGTTGCCCTGGAGGCCGAGGTTAATAAGCTGCTCGACAATTAGTTCATCAGGGATGCCCTTTACCCTTGTTGGGTGGCCAACCCTGTCTTAGTAAAGAAGAGCAATGGATTATGGTGCCTCTGTGTCGATTTTACCAACCTTAACAAAGCATTCCCAAAGATAGCTACCCCTTGCCCAACATAAACTATATGGTGGATGCCACGACCGGTCATGAGCTCATGAGCTTCATGGATGCATACTCTGGTTTCAATCAAATTTGAATGCACCCAGATGACGAGGAAAATACATCGTTCTTCTCGGCTCGTGGGGTGTACTTCTACAAGATGATGCCATTCGGGCTTAAGAACGCCGGGGCGACTTATTAAAGGTTAGTTAATAAGATGTTTGAAGAGTTGATAGGTCATACCATGCAAGTCTATGTAGATGACATGTTGGTGAAATCCTTGTACATATCTGTTCATCTTGTTGATCTTAATAAAATGTTTGAAATTTTGCACGAGTATAAGATGATGTTATACCCAAAGAAATGTACCTTTAGGGTCGGCTCGGGAAAATTCTTAGGCTATATGGTTAGTCAGAGGGGAATAGAAGCCAACCCAGATAAAATCAAAGCCATAATTGATCTCGAACCCCCCAATTCTGTTAAGAAAGTGCAAAGCTTGACGGGACGACTAGCCGCCCTAAACTGATTCATTTCAAGGTCCACAGATAAATGTAAACCTTTCTTCGGAATAATAAAGAATAATAAGAACTTTGAATGGATCGAGCAGACACAAGCCGCCTTCGAGATGCTCAAGCAACATTTAGCCTCAATCCTTGTGCTACAAAAACCGAGCGGGGAGAACTTATATTTATACCTTGCGGTCTCCGAGTATGCGGTGAGATCGGTACTTATCAGATTGGACAACTCCATCCAACACCTGATCTACTATACAAGCCAGGCGTTGCATGATGCCGAGCTCCGATATCCACCTATGGAGAAGCTGGCATATTCGTTGGTTATTTCAGCTTGAAAGCTCCGTCCGTATTTTGTGGAGCATGAGATTACAATATTGACTAATTATCTGCTGAAATAAGTTTTTCACAGACCGGACACATTGGGTCGGATAATCAAATGGGCCATCGAGCTTAGTCAATTCGACATCTCATACATGTTTGATAAATGGTTTTATCATGATTTTGATGATTTTGTTTTTATACCAAAACAATGTTTTTAAAGGTTGTCCAAATACTCCTAAATGATTTAAAATGGTTTTAATATTTTCCGGAGTATTTCCTCAAGTTTATATTCGACCATTTTGGACAACACATTTAAGGATTTTATGTCAATGGGTTTTCACATTGAAACTATGTTTCTAAATGTTGTCCTAATACTCCGATCGTTTTCACTATTTTTTTGAGTATTTCTTGAAGTTTATTTTCAAAAAATTGAAACAAAACGTTTTGAGGTTTTGTTTGCCAAACCCATAGGGGGGGACCGTCGGCCGAGAGGCAAACCCATAGGGGACGAGGCATAGGTCGACCGGTCAAGGTAGACGTCGACCGGTCGCCCTGTGTAAATGTGTATTCTCTTTTTTAAACGTCTATTTGTGCGCGACCGGTCGCCCTTAAGTTTGACATCAAAAATGTAACCGTTGTGCAACAAACATCTTTTCCTTAATTTGTGGGATTGATTTCTAACATCTCTTTTCTTCAATTGTCTTGCAATTTTTTGCAGAATTCATGTCCCCAAGAGGAGCCTATCATGTACAAGACATCTTCTATAAATAGAGGAAGAATTGAAGCAACACAATATGAGAGAAAACTACAACACAACAAGATACACTCAAGAATACACTTGTTCTTACATTGTCTTATTTCTTGTTGTAATTTGCCTAGCTATTCACTTTCACATCCTTGAGGTCTAGGCTATTCTTGATTACACTTGCACTCAATTGTATAATTCTTTATCGAGTTGTAATCTTGAATTTTTGGGTTATCATTCAACACAAGATATCCTTGTGAGTGTTCTTGTGGTAAGAACACACTTGGGTGATCTAGGTGTTAGGTGTGAGAAGATTGTGGTAATTTTCTTGTTGAGGTGTTCAAGAATTTGGTATTCTTCAAGGTTGAAGATTGTGGTAATCTTCACAAGGTGCCGTTGGAGATTGTGGTAATCTTCAAGAGAGATTGTGGTAATCTCAAAGGTGGTGTTGAAGAAGAGTGTGGTGCTCTTCAAGGTGTTGTTGTAAGTTGGTGTTGTATTAATTTTGGTAATTAATAAAATCTTTTTTTCTTTTTGAAATCCATCCCGGATATACTGGGGTGGTAGAGGATTAGGCCCTAGGTGGGTTCAACCTCTTTAAATCGACGTGTGTTGTTTACATTCCGCCCCTTTATTATTGTCCTTGAGCATTCGGTTCTTAAAAGAGGGTAAAATCGAAAAGATGGAGATAATCTATTCACCCCCCTCTAGATTATCGTAGCCGCTTTGACTTACAAGTGGTATCAGAGCCAAACTCTTTGGCAAGCTCGTTTCACATCGCGAGTGAAGAGGAACGATCGTCGGCTACGAACGAAGCTCATCTTACCGGCACCTCCACCACCAAGCCACCACTATTTGATTCCAAAAATTTTATATTTTGGAAAGAAAGAATGAAATGCTATTTACAAGGTTGCGGGTTCGATATTTGGAACATCGTCATCAATGAAGAATCCATTCCGATGAAAAACACAACATACACCTCCAAAGCTCTCAAGAAGCTCAATGATGAAGAAAAGAAAATCATCTCCTTAAATGGTAAGGCTCTAAATATTTTGTATTGTTCACTTACTAATTTGGAATATGAACTTATTGTAGGAATTCGATCGGCTCATGAAGTATGGCAAAAATTAGAAGCCATCTATGAAGTACATGCAAATGATAGGAGCAACTCAAAAGCATCTACTTCTCAAAGGGATACAAGGTCAAATCTAAGGAACAAACCTTTTTCAACTTCCAACTATGAAGTAGTCGAACAATGTTTTATGGGCATCGAAGAAGAAAATGAGGTATGTCTTAGACCCTCTACATCCTATGATATTGTTATACAAAATGATTATAGTGATTTGCAAAATGATTTTTATGAGCTTCAAAATGAATTCCAAAGCTTGCTTGTTAAATACAAAAACTTGAAAAAGGAATTTATTGTTTTAAAAAATGATAAGGATAGTTTATTTACTTTCTATGAATCACTATCATGTGCTCACACCACCACACTTGACAAGGTTAGAAACCTTGAAAAAGAAAAATAGTACTCTTGTTGAGGATATTAATTGCATGAAAAGGGATTTATCTAAATCCAACTTGAGTACCGATGAAATTGTTGATTATTGTGATAATTCGAAACTAGAACTTGATCATAAGTTTAATGTTGTCAATCATATGAAAAAGAATCAAGTCTCTAAGCATGTTGGTCATTATGCTCCAAGAATTATTACTTGTTTTTATTGCGGTAAAAAGGGTCATACGGTAAATACTTGTTGGGCTAGAATAACTCTAATTATTGTTGGAGACCTAAAAGTCTCAAAGCTAATCCTAAAGGACCCAAGCACTTGAGGGTACCACCAAATAATTTTGTATTAGGTACCTGGCGAAATAATAATCGGAGAAAATTCATACCGCCAAGAAGACATCAAATGACCAATTCATTTGATCAAAGGAGAAAACATTTTCAACAAAACAAATTTCCAAGAAGAGGATATAATCAAAAATGGGAAGAACCAGAATCCTTGAAATGGCAAAGACATCATCAACAAGATGATTTTCAAAGAAGAAGAGACTATCAACAATGGGAAGGACAAAAATCTTGGAAATGGAGTAATCAAAGAAGCCATCATCAACAAAGTGACTTCTCAAGGGGAAGATATCATCAACAATGGGAACGGCACAACCCATGGAAATGGCGTAATTGGTAAACCGTATCTCCCCATTTAAATATGCATTTTATTTTATTTCTATGCATGTTTTTATTTGTGTCTTAATTGCAAAATGAGTTTTCATGTATTTAATTTTAAATTAAGGTCTTCAAAACTTATTTGTATTTTTAAAACCTTTTGAAAAAGGAGACCTTACATGTTGTATTTAAAACTCTTGTGCATTTTTGTAGACTAAAGTGTATTATTATCTCTTGTGGATTTTTATGGCATGAGCTTACGTGTGATATCTCTTAGCCTACACTTTTATCATTATGACTTGTGCTAGATTTGTTTTAAGAATTGTGTAGGATTTACATATTTTCACAAATGACCATTTATGTCATTACTTGTCAAGAAAGGCATAAATTATCGAGGTACGTTTACTTGTGTTACTCTTACTCTTATAGATTTGATATATGTATTGCCATGTGCCTATGTGCTTGTTTTTCATAGTATTTCATACAAGTGTCATTAAGAGGATTTTTAGATTTTTTTTTTGAAAGGCACTATTCGATTGCACATATTTGCTTTGTCAACTCTTGTTCAAATACTTCTTTTAAATGAGGTCTAAACTATATGCTATCGAAATTCCAAAATTCAAAAGAGACCTTTTGTAGCTTTCTTAAGCTTATTTGAACTTGCATGACTTATTTGACTCTTGATGGTCTTCTAAATGCATAGTATGTGTTTCTTGCTTCATGGTCTATATATAGTGTCTATTTCTACTATGCTCTTATACAAGATATTTTTGTGATTGATGATTAAGGCATGTTTTTACACTTGGGCTATGTTTTCTTGCTTATATAAGCGATGCCGGTAATGAGTTTGTTAAGTTGTGTAGATAAGAAATGAAATACTCCAAATATTAGTTACCTCAAAATATTTGGATGTAAATGTTCTATTATGAACACCTTAGATCAGTTGGATGCCCTATGATGATAGTGATGAAGAAGACAAAAAGAGTATTCCGGAACAAACTCGATGACCAAGGCAACATTGGTCGAACTAAGGCAAGGTTAGTAGCTCGAAGGTATTTTCAAGAAGAAGGTAATTAATTTTGATGTAACATTTGCACTCATAGCACATTTAGTAGCTATTTGCATTTTACTTGCCCATTCTTGTTTTAAGAAAATTTCAAGTTTTACCAAATGGATGTTAAATCCAACTTTCTAAATGGTTTCATTCAAATATAAGTCTATCGGAGTTTAAAATTTTAGGCCAAATGATTTTTATAAAAGGCCTTGTACGGTTGATAGACTTAGCTATTTTTGCAAAATTATTTTACAAAAGGTAAAGTTGATACTACACTTCTTGTTTTTAAAAAAAGGGCAAGATTGTTTATGAGAATATTTTTTGGTGCTACTAATGAATATTTGTGCAAGATATTTTTCTAAGTTGATACTAGGTGAACTTGAGATGAGCATGATGGGGGAGCTCAATTTCTTGCTTGGACTACAAATTATTCAATGCCAAGAAGATGGTTATATTTCAAAAGAACTCTTGAAGGAGTTAAGCATTGAAGAAAGAAGAACCATCTCAACCTCTATGGCTAAAGATTGACAAAGGTTGAGAAAGGCATATCGGCCGACAAACAAATTCGAGGTATGTTTTCTTGTATTATTACTATAGACTCGACATTCCATATGCCTTATGTCTATATGCTCGACTTCAAAAACTATCCCAACGAATCTCATTAAAGTGCCGTTAAAAGAAATTTTCAAATATTTGAAAGGCACTTCTTCTTATGACTTGTTGTATCCAAAGCTTTAAAATGTTCTTATTTTTCGGGATAACAAGTCCGGTCAAAATTATTCAAACTATGGTTCGTCATAATCGAACTAAACATATTGAGATTCGATATAATTGTTAAGGGATTGCATGTTTTAACAAAAACTTGAGATGTGTTTAATTCCGTCTCAAGGATAACTCGCGGACTTTTTAATCACTCACCGCCGAGTATTTTATCTCATTTCGAGCTTGATTATGACATAATGTATATTTAATGATGTCTACGTTTGCATTTTGCACGTTTTTAAAACTTAGGGGCGAAAAATCGGATTTTTGGTTCAAACTTCGGTTTTTGCAAAACGAAATGGACAGTGGGCTGACTGGAGAAGGGACAACCGGTCGACCATCACCTCGACCGGTCGCCCATACCTCCGACCGGTCGCCCACTGTTGTTTGTTGGATTAAAACGTCTATGTTCCTATACTTAGCCATTTTGGCCCCTCCAACTCTATTTTCGTCCCCTTTGCCAAAATTCACTTATTTCATTCAAAATTGATTTTCATGCATTCCATTCACAACATGGACATTATCTAGCATGATCATCATCATTATGGCTCATCTTTACCGATCAAATGGTAAGTATTCTACTTTCTCTACTCAATTGGGTTGAACCCTTGAGTTTTTGGATTACTTGTAAATTTTTTGATGTAATTGTCGTATGATCATGATGAGCTTGGTTGTTATATTGTAATATATGATGATTGACTTGAATTGGTGTTGAAAAACTTGGCTTGATTTCATTTACAAGGGCTATATATATCTTTTTCAATCTTTGACACCCGCCAAGTGTTCGATAAAACGTTTCAATAAAAAACTCATCACCTACATGATTCTCTCGATTTCAATAGTCTTATATATTTATAGAGATCATGTTTTGCTTATCAAATGAGTTTTCATAAGCTTCTACAAGTCGTATGATTCGACTTTTCCCTCCTATTTGGTTTATAAGCTTCAATGTTTAAATAGCTCGATACATCGGTTTAGTTGCGCACTTTGATATAAATATATGATTCTTTATCGTGCTAACATTCTTTTTGATGATTCCAAAGGGGGAGAAACGGGTTATAAGCTCTTTAGCTCAAAGAAGCTAAGATAAGCTTAACGAAAAGAAGCTATAAGCCATGGCTTCATAAAGCCATAAGTTGTGGATCATATTTAATCTACTTGGTGCATTTTGGTTATGTATGAATCTTGGTCCATTGGTTGTAGTATGGACTTATATATGTTTCTAATGATGTCTCTTTGACAGGGGGAGCTTTTAAGTTATTGATACTTAAGCTCAATATCGAAAAGCTAATATTTTAGCTTATGTTTAAGTTGCTTCTATATAACTCTTGTTGTGCATATTGATAGGGGAGCATTTGCTATATGTGTTTGAATATCTCTACTCCCATCATTGTGTTTTTATTGCATGGAATGTTGTCGCTCACAACGGATAGTTCTCTTTAACCGGTAAAATTGTTTTGTTTTCAAAATCGACCTCGTTAAAATTGTTTTGGTTTGTAATCATCAAAAAGGGGGAGATTGTTTGATAAATGGTTTTATCATGATTTTGATGATTTTGTTTTTATACCAAAACAATGTTTTTAAAGGTTGTCCAAATACTCCTAAATGATTTAAAATGATTTTAATATTTTCCGGAGTATTTCCTCAAGTTTATTTTCGACCATTTTGGACAACACATTTAAGGATTTTATGTTAATGGGTTTTTACATTGAAACTATGTTTCTAAATGTTGTCCTAATACTCCCGATCGGTCTAAAATGTTTTCACTATTTTTCGGAGTATTTCTTGAAGTTTATTTTCAATATAAAATTGGACAACACTTTTGTTTTGAGGTCAACCTAGTCGCCGTATAGGGCAACCCGTGCACTGAAAGTTGAGGAAAATAGAAAACTTCATGTTTGCGAGAAAATGGTCGTGGCAACCGGTCGCCCTATAGGGCAACCGGTGCCATCGACCGGTTGCCCTATAGGGAGATCGGTACCTGGGAGCAAAAATTGAAACAGAACGTTTTCTTTCTTCCAAACCCATGAGGTGGACCGGTTGAGGCATAGATCGACCGGTCGAGGTAGACATCGACCGTCGCCTGTGTAAATGTGTATTCTCTTTTTCAAACGTCTCTTTGTGCGCGACCCGATGCATCTTAAGTTTAAGTGACAAAAAAAATGTAACCGTTGTGCAAACAGACATCTTTTCCTTAATTTTTGGGATTGATTTCTACCAGCTCTTTTCTTCAATTGTCTTGCAATTTTTTACAGAATTCATGTCCCCAAGAGGAGCCTATCATGTACAAGACATTTTCTATAAATAGAGGAAGAATTGAAGCAACACAATATGAGAGAAAACTACAACACAACAAGATACACTCAAGAATACACTTGTTCTTACATTGTCTTATTTATTGTTGTAATTTGCCTAGCTATTCACTTTCACATCCTTGAGGTCTAGGCTATTCTTGATTACACTTGCACTCAATTGTATAATTCTTTATTGAGTTGTAATCTTGAATTTTTGGGTTATCATTCAACATAAGATATCCTTGTGAGTGTTCTTGTGGTAAGAACACACTTGGGTGATCTAGGTGTTAGGTGTGAGAAGATTGTGGTAATTTTCTTGTTGAGGTGTTGAAGAATTTGGTATTCTTCAAGGTTGAAGATTGTGGTAATCTTCACAAGGTGCCGTTGGAGATTGTGGTAATCTTCAAGAGAAATTGTGGTAATCTCAAAGGTGGTGTTGAAGAAGAGTGTGGTGCTCTTCAAGGTGTTGTTGTAAGTTGGTGTTGTATTAATTTTGGTAATTAATAAAATCTTTTTTTCTTTTTGAAATCCATCCCGATATCTTTGGGGTGGTAGAGGATTAGGCCCTAGGTGGGTTGAACCTCTTTAAATCGACGTGTGTTGTTTACATTCCGCACCTTTATTATTGTCCTTGAGCATTCGGTTCTTAAAAGAGGGTAAAATCGAAAAGATGGAGATAATCTATTCACCCCCCTCTAGATTATCGTAGCCGCTTGGACTTACAATACAAACCGCGGACCGCAATCAAAGGACAAGTGTTGGCCAATTTTGTCGCCGAATTTACTCCTTCAGTTCAGCTAGATGTGATTGAACACCAGCAGTGGAAGTTGTTCATCGACGGTTCTTCCACCGCAGGCCGAGTAGGGGGCGGGATCGTGATAATCGATCCAAAACTTAAGTTCTACTTCTTGGTTGTGTGGTTCTAGTTTCCGGCGACTAACAATGAAGCCGAGTACGAAGCACTCTTGGCTAGATTGGAAATGGCAGCGTGGATGGGCCTGAAGAGACTACTGGTGCACAGTGATTCACAACTGGTGGTCTATCAAATAAATGGCGAATATGAAGCTAAGAAATAGAAAATTGCACGGTACTTGGATCTAGTAAAGAAGAAACTCGCACATTTTAAAGCAGAAGTCTTGCACATCCCCATAATTGATAACATGCAGGCGGATGCCTTGGCACGGCTAGCTTCCAGCCCAGGGACCGATACGATTGCAGATGTTACTATCATTTAGTTGTCCGCTCCATCGCTTAATACGCAGAAGATACATGCCAATGAGGCAACCGAGCTAACCTGGATGACCCCAATCATCTAGTACTTAGAGAACGGGGTTCAGCCGGAAGATAAGACCGAGGCCAGAACGTTGCCAACTCAGACTGCTCGGTTTACACTGGTGGATGACATTCTATACAAACGTGGATATTCCATCCCGCTCCTCCGGTGCCTATCAGAAATGGACGCGGATTATGTCCTTCAAGAGGTACACAAAGGCATATGTGGAAACCATGCCGGGGGCCCTTGATGATACCAAGACGAGCTGGAAATAAGTTAGTCCACGTGGTCATTCAGCTCATGCCTATGTGGGACCCACAGGACAGCACAGACCGAGCTGATGACGTCAGCAGCCGGGCTAGTGACGTGGAACGGAGTGGGCTCGGCTTGCTCCAGGCACAATTATGGCGGGAAATTTGAAGGATAATCATCCAGTTAAGGAAAGTTAAGTGCCCCATTAGAATGTGAATTGCCACTTCTCAGCATAACAACAAAATGAGTCAACAAGTGGTAAATACTTGGCTAGCATGCATGTTAAGAAGAGGACATGTGTCCCTTTTGTAATCACTCTAGTATTGGATGTAATAATAATTAAAAACCCACTAATAAGATGGGTATAAATAGGCCTCATTTATGAGAAAGAAGACAAGAGAGGAATAATAGAGAAAAACACTTGTAAAAGTCCAGTTGTAAGAGTCAAACCGACCAGAGATTTTTTGCTCGGCCATTTTTATAAAAAAAGGCAAAGTTAGCTGTCCTCGAATTTGTTTCTATTTCCTCGTACTAAGTTTTATCATATTTTCCTTGTTGACTAAAACGCCCATCAACAGAGTGCTACGCCGACTACGAGGGGTTATGTAACTCAAGAATCAGGTAACTAACTTGCTTAATATATTTAGTAAAGATAATTTATATTATTTATCTCATGCATACGGAATTAGATGACCTTGTTTATTCAGCTTTAATAAAGTTATAATTCGGGGGGAAACTATTGTTGCTAATATTGGTGAACTTAAGATTTTGCCTTCCCGTTGGTTAAAACAAGTTGCTAAATTCATTTATAGTTAACGGAATTAGAAAAACACAAAGAAGGTTAATATGTAATATTGTTGAAATATTATTGATGCTAAGATTAATTAGTGAACTTCTTATTTTGCGTTGCCATTGAATGCATCTAGATTAGTTGAATTGTTATAGAAATTAAAGGAATGAAAAGAAACAACTAATGGTTTAAGGTTCTAAATTAATCTAATGAATTTATTCTTGACATTTCTTTTTGTTGCTGACTAGGGAATCAATATAAAATAAGGATAAAATTTTTTTAAAAAAATAAAATACATTAGATGATTATATTTACAAAGTACATCAGACATTTATATATAGTTGAAATTATATTAAGATAATGAAATTGAACCCGAATTTACTTTTAATGGGATTAACAATCATAACCACCAGGATTCCCTTACTTGTACATATCATATATATATATATATAAAGCATACAACTTTGTTGCTAAACAATAATTTTAAAATTGGTAATACATTTTTGAAAATGTTAATAGGTCAGAATCCTATTACAGGAGCGAATAAGGCCAACTAGGCAAAGTCATCGAGATAAGAGGACCACTTGTGAGTATAATCTTTCAGCCTGTTATTTGACATATGTGATTATATAATTGATATGTTCGAATGAATTGCTTACTTGTTTAGCTACGGTAATTAGAAGCTTGTTGTGCTCTAATGTGAATTATATGATTCTCTTTGATGATATTGTGATGAAATCGAGATATATGATCTCTATGTGATGACATTGAAATGGAATTGAGATATATGATCTCCACTGATGTTATAGATATGAAAATGAGATATGCGATCTCCACAGATGCTATTGATACGAAAATGAAATATGTGATTATGGAAAATGCATTAATCAGAGATTAATGGATTGTGTTATGGCCGCTAATGACCTTGAATCATATGATAAAGAATTACAGATATCCAGAATTTCTGCATTACAGAGTACCGTACGGCCACCACGAGTTCATTGAACTCTACGTGAAATAAAGAATTACAGAGTGCCATGGCCATCTTCGTGATCACGATTTATTCTTCGTATTAGCTGGCCCATAACAGTAAAAGAATATGATTAAGCACATGCATTTATATGTTTATGAATATTATAAACAAAGAATGTGAAATGGTTGTGATGATGTGCTTGTGTGATGTTAAATAACTTGTTATTTGATTATACTTGCTGAGTTTGCAACTCACCAAATGCAATGTTACCAATTTTTAGTTGAATTGTGGGGTGTGACTGAAGTTTAAAGCATGGATCAAAGGTCGGCCGGCTGGATTTCCATCCTTCCCTCAGCTCATCATTTGCATTTCATATAGGGAGTCTATTCTTATCTGTATATAAAAGGATACGGTGGTTAATCTTTTTGAGTGAATGCTTCCACTTGCGAAAAAGGGTTACAAATCATGATTAACATGTTAATATCAGGTGCAATGTAGCCGTTCTACTTATGAACTACCGTTTTATGCTATAAAAATATGTGTTACAAATGTAAGGGTGTTACAGTTTACATCAAGTAATAGAGATATACACAAATTCATCTATTCAACGTGTATCTCAGCTAAGTTACATAGAAAAAGAACATTACAGGGAAATATACAGAGCTATTACATAAGACTTATATTTATGTATTTACAACATAGTAAAGTACATGAAGGAGTTCGCAGCACACTACAATGCCTTTGATGCTTCCTTCTTCTATCTTCATCTTCATCCCTCTTCCTGTCATCTTCTGCTCTCCTGCTCTTTCTCTTTTCTTCATCTTTCTTTTTCTTCTGATAAGCTCGTTTAGCAGCAGGGTCATCCCTTTGCTGCCTCTCAAGCCATTCTCGATTAGCTCTCTCATTCTCAGCTTCTTGCCTCCTTATAGATTCAGCGTTCTTTCGTTCAACTTCAATGTTGGCAAGGCCATTGTATCCAGCCCAATATACTAGACCCTTCTTTTCTGGATCCACATACTCAAAATCCTTTAGTCTTGGCTGTGGTTGAGAACCTCTTCCACTACCACCATGTCTTCCCCTTCCTGACTCAGCTCCTATTCCTTTGGAAGTATACTGTATTGGAGCTTTTAACTTTCCAGCTGAGTGACTGCTGGAAGTTGGCTGCTTACAGCTAATTTGCACACATCCAATCCCTTCTCCCAATACAAATCCCAGGCTCGTGGTAGAGTCATACTCGGAAAATAACCTTCTGCTTCTAGAGTATTAAATTCCTCTAGAGATCTGGGCTCAGATCCAGCAGCATGATAATTCCTCATGGGGGCTTAATCGCAACACAGTCCTTTCCGGCTGGAGGATCACCATATTGTTTTCTAATATCTTGAACGCGAGATGATTGCTTCTCAGCCACCTCATCGAATGTAGCTTTGATGGCCTTCATAGATTCTTTCATGGCCAACTCAACTTTCTTTTCAACGCATGCATTCTGGGCAACTTGCGAGAATGGAAGTCGTGACTTCACCTTCTTTGTGGGGTTTCAAAGATACATCGCTTTCAAAGGAAGGTTTTTCGAACTTCCTTCCCCTTCAGCTTTGTCACCTCCTTTCTTCGCCTCCTCCTTCAATCCCTTTATGGCCTCATCTTCCCCCTTTTGGGCATCATCATCAAAAGAAAGGGTTAGCCCAGGAAACAAACCACTCAAGAGGAAATATAGTCGACTGATGGTAGAGTTTTGCTTTGAATCTGCAGTGGAGTGGGCTTTTGAGAACTCTAACCAAGTAGCCTTCGACTCAGCTGTCACCAATTTCATCTCAGCCATTAGAAGACTGAACTTGTCATTCATGCTATTTTCTAGGCGAGTAATTTTAGCTTGGTGATAATGCTTGAGTAGCTCCATGTCCGAATTATGTACGATTTCCATCCTGACCATGTATTCCTTCATTCTCTGCTAAAAGATTGAAGTGTCCGCACTCCACACTAGCATCTTGGCAAATAGGGCCTTGAAGTAGCAAACCTGCTCCGAACGCATGGCAGTCTGCTGTGCAGCCCATTCCCTTATACGAACGATTATCCCTCTCAGATCTGCTATGAGGGTTGCATCCCGATTGTCCAGACGTAGATCCAGAGATGCCTGGGTGGCATTCCATCTTCTCAATCTCGTCCCAGATCTTCTTGAAGGCTCCATCAAACTCAGCTGTCGGATTCGACTCAGCTTCCGACCACACTGCATCGAAGTTAAAGTCCACTGGCACAATCAAATCTATAGGAATTATGGGCTCTTCTTGCACGGTATACTTCTCTTGGTCTCTGGCAGATTCGTCCTCCATGCCGGGCAGCTCAACATTGAATCGGAACATATCTTCAAATGCGTCATTTCGACAAATGGTATCTCCAAAGATACTCTTTGGAGGGTTTGTCCTTGAGGTTCCTATAATGATTCAGTTTCTAGTGCCTCGGTTGCGGTAGTGTCATCGGCAGATGTTGCAGCTGTGGAAGCCTGCGATTGAGCTGTTGAAGTCGTTCTTCATGCGATTGTGGTAGCTCGCGAATGAATGCTGTTTTAGCTTGAGCAATTGAGTGTGTTTGCTCAGTTGACTGAGCCTCAACTATCTTAACAGCTTCTTCGGTCTCAGTGGATTTTTCCAATTGAGTAACCTGGTCCTCAGCTGTCTCATCAGCGTCATCAGAATTTGATGTGGCCTTAGGGGGTGGATCATCATCACAATTGAATCTCATGCGAGCTGTCTTATCACTGACATAGCTCTGAGATTTAAGAACATCCTCAGCCTTGTCCATAGAAGAATCTTCAGGATAGGTGGACTTGGCTTCATCCTCTTCTGCAGCAGCACCTTCGAGTTGAGAAATGTTTTGTTCACATTGTTCCTTACCCAAGGAAGTATCATCCTCCCTTAGGCCTTCTTTACCCCCAACAGTCTCAACCGTTGTGGGGCCTTAAGCAATCCCTTCGACAGACTCAACTATCTTAGGGTCTTTGACGGTGGAAACCTTCGGAGTCTCAACTCTTTGGATTGCACTTCATGGCCCAGAGTCGCAACTCCCAGGGCCTCTCCATCCTTTGCCTTAGCTGTAGCAGCAGCTTCATCGACCTTCTCATCCGAGGAAATTTCAGCTGGGACAGACTCAACTGTCCAAGCTTCGTTAATTCCACTCTGATCCTTGGTGGTTTTCTCTTCTTCACCTCCAAACTTATTAGTTTGGTCTCCCACAGCATCCTCTGACCCTGTTGTAGTGGAGAGAGTTTCCCCCTCAGTTGGCGCACCAGCTGAGTGAATAATGATGGGGTAACTATGCTCCTGAGACACGAATGTAGTGTCCTTTGAGTGATCAACCGTATGGGCAGGTGTCTCAACACCTTCTTCAGGGTTAGGCTTGGCTTGGGTGCCCAAATTCCCAGCTTCATCACCATGTTCCTGAGAGCCATCAGTAGGAAGCCCAGGGTATGTGGTCACTGCAATAACGGTTATATTCGCCTGCGCCACTCCCAAAGGGTCAGTCCGAGGAGAGACTTTGGAGGACTCTCTTGGACCTTCTTGAAGGTTCAGCTCGTGCATGGCTCTTGATTCTCGAGTGGCCTGCTCTAACTCGGCCTTCTCTACTATAGCAACAGGGTCCATCTCCTCCATATCACTATCAGTTGACTCATGGATATGCTCATGTGTCCCAGTGTACAAACACATCTTGGATTTCTCCAATGCTCTGGCTCGCTCCTTAGCTTTCTCCTTCTCTTTCTCCTTGATGAGTCGAAGTGTTTCCATGCAGCTTTCTTCATTTAGAGAAAATTGGACAGTGGCATGTCCAAGGAATCTGAGAAGCCCTTTCTCCTCCTCAATAAACTCAGGGTGAGCGAACAACTGCCTTGTGTAATATAGCTTCCATGCCCTCCATTCCCTTAGTTTGTGCTTAATGTCCGGATAGACTAGAGAGTACATTATAAGGTCATCATCATCATATTCCTATCTGGTCTCCTAAATGGCGGCTAATGGGGCGTGCTCCTCCTCAGATTTAGTTGTATCTATCTGAGGGGGTGAGACAACCTGATCCTCCATGGGCTTGGTTGTCTCAGCTGCTTCAGTCTCCACAGCTGTCTCCCACACAGTTGGGTCTTCTGTCCTCTGCTGATCATCATCAACAGTCTTCTCGGGCTCAATCACTTTTATAATGAGACTACTCTTCTTGAGTATCAGCAGTCTCACTGGGCTTCTCCGTGAGTATTGGACTCGGTTGTTTTCTCCAATTTAGATTTCCTGAACGGAATTTATGGTTCCACTCTGGTATGGTCTTCAATTGTGAAGGCCTGTGTTTCAATAGAAGTTTTCTTAGAAGCAGTTGCCTTCCTACACTTGGCAGTTTGCTTCTTCTTCACAACGGGAGAAAAAATTTGAGGTTCCTCCTCAGTCTCGACTGCGGGGGCAGGGGCTTTTGGTTTGGCTGCGGGGGCAGGTGCCTTCTTTGATTTGGTTGCTGGGGCATGGGCAGGCTTTGATGTCGCAGCTCTCTTCTTAGAAATAGGTTTTGGTGAGAGAGCTGGGGAGGTCTCAACTGTGTCTTCAGTAGGGTTAGCTTATTCCCCCTCACTAGTATCCGCCTTTCTTGCATGGGCCTTCTTCTGCGCACCAGAGAGGTTCGCCTTGAACATTATCTTGTTTGCATGGAACGGCATTCCATGGTGCAATGCTATCCCCTTCACTTCCATCAAATGGCCAATGACAATGCCATAACCCAGTGAACATCCAAAGGCCCCATCCTCCTTGTAGGACTGGTTGATCATATTCTTGCACACTTGGCTAAAGATGAACTCAACCCAGTTCACCTTCTTATCTTGCATGATTGCAGCCATCACGATTAGATTAGTCTTGGACAGCTGATTGAAACTCCCAAACCTCATGTCGATGCACTTGTACACGATGTCCATCAGCTTATGATAGTCTTCCTTCAGAAAATCCTTCTTAGCTGTATACACAACTTTAGCAGCATACTTCGGCTTGGCAACTTCCTTCCAAGTTGCAGCTAGGTCGGCATCCTTCTCAGCGATGTCCTTCATCCCTTCAGAGGTAAGAAACAGTGCTTAGTAATGTCCTTTGTAGTAATTTTAATGGCCTTGTTGTGGACGGATGAATAGATTTCGTCGTCCTGCACCTCAGTGTTCACATAGAACATTGCCACTTCCTCCAGATAAGTGTGCGTGAATTGCATCGATAGAAAGTCCTTCAGACCGGACTTTTCCAACTTCTCAGCTATCTTCTTTACCAGGGCCTCATCGATGCCCTTTTTGATCATGCCCTTGAAGTCCATTGATGCTCCGGTGTGGATCTTCTCGGAGAGCAACACGAATCATGGTTTGCAGCCATTTCTAGAACTTTTAACTGATTAAAAATGCAAAAAAATGAACTTGAAGAAGTAGGGTTTTACTTGCTTGCAGAGAGAAAAAATGATTTCTTGCTGAAGACGAGTAAGTTTGTGTGAGGAGAGAGAAAATGAATTTTGTATATATGGGATGTGAAATGACGATTTTTGGAATTTGAAAAATTTGATCAAAATCAACGGTCAAGATTAAGCCTTCAAAACCGCATTAAATTCCACACATTAAATGCAACAACATTTATATCCAATCATATTGTTTACTGTGCAGCTTTTGTGCTGATAGTCATAATTACACTGACGTCATTGTTAAAAACATTTCTGCTCAATTAAAACGACTACTTTTTTGTCACTTAGCTCATAAATGATTCAACTTTCTTCCAAAGTGACTTAGCTTTGCTTCTAACTTCATATATTGTCACTCAGTTGTCAGCTTACTCGATACAACTGTCTTCATGACTGGGCTGTTTCACTTAGCTGAAATGTGATACTTGCTCATTTTCCATTTTCTCAATTTCTTTCTCAGCTGGTTGAGTCTTCTGAGTAATCTAACTTAGCTCAATTAACCCTAACTCATTATTGAGCTCTTCAAACTTGATTCACATAATGGCTTTGTGAATATGTCAGCTAGCTGCTTATCAGTTGAGATGTATTCCAAAGTGATGTCTTTCTTTTCAACATGATTTCTTATAAAATGGTATCTGACATCAATGTGCTTTGTTATTGAATGCAATGCTGGATTTTGAGTGATTGCAATGGCACTAGTGTTATCACACATGATTGGAATCTCTTTTTCTTCAATGTCATAATCTCTCAGCTGTTGTCTCATCCATAAGACTTGGGCACAACAACTGCCCACAACTATATACTCTGCTTCAGCTGTAGATGTAGCTATTGAATTTTATTTCTTGTTGAACCAAGAAACCAACCTATTTCCAAGCATTTGACATGTACCTGAAGTACTCTTCCTGTCAACTCTACATCCAGCATAGTCTTAGTCTGAGTATCCTACTAGCTTGAATCCTCCTTCCTTTGGATACATAAGCCAACTTCCTGGAATCCCTTCAAATACCTTAGGATTCTCTTAGCTGTAGTCATGTGGCTCTCTTTTGGTGCAGATTGAAATCTAGCACATACACCTACTGCAAAGGTGATGTCTAGCTTGTTTGTTGTTAGATAGATCAATGATCCAATAAGAGCTCTATATTTGGTTTGATGAAGAGCTTTGCCATCTGCATCCATGTCCATCTTGACTGATGTATTCATAGGAATCTTCACAGAGGTCTTCTCTTCCATACCAAATTTCTTCATCAAATCTCTGGTATACTTGGTTTGTCTTATGAAGGTTCTATCCTTCAATTGCTTGACTTGAAGTCCAAGGAAGAAAGTCAGCTCTCCCATCATGCTCATCTCAAATTTGCCTTGCATGAGGTTTGAGAACTTGTCACGCAACTCTTTATTTGTGAAGCCAAAAATAATATCGTCCACATATATTTGAACAAGCAGTATGATTTCTCCATCTTGAATCATGAAGAGTGTTCTATCAACCTTGCCTTTGGTGAATCCATTGCCAGTTAGAAATTGAGACAATGTATCATACCATGCACTTGGTGCTTGTTTCAATCCATATAATGCTTTCTTGAGCTTGTAGACTTTATCTCCAATAGTTTTCTGCTCAAAACCTGGAGTTTGTTCAACATACACTTCTTCCTCTAACAATCCATTTAGAAATGCACTCTTCACATCCATATGATATACAGTGAAGTTCTTATGTGCAGCATAAGCAAGAAATATCCTTATTGCTTCCAATCTTGCAACATGAGCAAAGGTTTCATAAAAAACTATACATTCTTCTTGGCAATACCTTTTGGCTACCAATCTTGCTTTGTTCCTGACAACAAATCCTTCCTTATTCATCTTGTTTCTGAATACCCACTTAGTACAAATAACATTTTGGTGGGTTGGCCTTTGAACTAATTCACATACTTTGTTTCTCTCAAGCTGATTTAGCTCTTCTTGCATGGCTTGAATCCAGTGTGTGTCTTCCAATGCTTGAGACACATCTTTAGGCTCTATTTGGGAAATAAAACAAGTGAACATTGCTTTATGTTGTGCTATGGATTTGGTTCTTATGCCATCTCTAGCATCTCCAATAACTAGCTCAGCTGGACGGTCTCTCAGCCATCTCACATCAGGTTGGAGTAAGTCTGTTGGATTCAGCAGTCTTGCAACTAAGTTTTCTTGAACAACTCTTTCATCTTCATTCAGTTGTAGACCTTCCAGCTGTCTTTGAGATTCAACTATCTCATCATCATCAGGGTTAAGTGCTCTCACTTCAGCTTCAATATAAGGACTCTTCTGCATAGTTGGTTAATTCAGCTTATCAGCTAACTCATCAATGTCTTTACCACTCACATTAGGTTCATCAAAAACCACATAGATATATTCTTCTATGACCATAGTCCTCTTGTTCAGCAGTGTATAGGCTTTACTTTCAGCTTAGTATCCCAAAAAGATACCTTCATCAGCTTTAGCATCAGAAGCCTTTAGATTATCCTTGCCATTGTTGTGTATGAAGCATTTACATCCAAAAATTCTAAAGTATGCAACATTTGGCTTTCTCCCTTTCCAAATCTCATAGGGAGTTTTTGTCAGTTGTCTATTTATCATGCATCTATTTTGAGTATAGCATGCAGTGTTGATAGCTTCAGCCCAAAATCTTTTTGGCAATCCAGCTTTAGCTAACATGGTTCTTGCGGCTTCCTTGAGAGTTATGTTCCTTCTTTCAGGTACTCCATTCTGCTGTGGAGTCCTTGCTGTTGATAACTCATGAGCAATACAATTTTCAACACAATACTAAGTTATTATCCCAATGACAAACTCAGTTCCTCTGTCAGATCTTATCTTTATAATGGTTTGACTCTTCTCATTTTGAACTCTTCTCATCAGCTGAGGTAACTTCTACAGAGTTTCCTTCTTTTTACACTTGAAAATTGTCCATGTATATCTTGAATTATAATCCACCACCACTAAGGTGTATTTCTTTCCACTGATGCTAGCTGGCTCAACCGGACCAAATAAATCCATATGCAACAGATGCAATATCCTTGTTGAAGAAGGACTTGGCTTATCCTTGAATGATGATTTAATTTGCTTCCCATCTGGCATGCATCACATATATTTTCTTTCTTGTACATTGAGTCTGGCAATCCTTCTACAATATGACTCCTTGCAAGTTTGTTGATTTTCTTGAAGTTCAGATGACTCAGCTTCTTATGCCACACCCAACTTGATTCTGTTGTACTCCTTGCTAGCAGACATGTGTTTGGTGTAGCAGTAGACCAATCTACCACATACATATTCTTTTGTCTTGATCCTTGCAGCACTATTTCATTGGATTCTGCCTCTTTGATTTGGCATATCCCCATGTTGAATCCTACATTGTAGCCCTTGAAGTTGAGGCCTTCAACATAAGCAACATATGTGATTTCCAATCCATTTTTCTTGATGGATCATGTGCCTTTGATATCCCCTGGAGTTTCGTTACCTCCAAATATAACTTTAGAACCTTTAATATCCTTGAATCTTGACACATTTCTCTTGTTTCCTATTATATGTCTGGAACAACCACTATCCATGTACCAGGTTCCTTGGCACTCAGCTGTTCCTTGAACCTGCAATCAAGGAAATCAGTTTTTAGGTACCATACTTGTCTGGGTCCTGGGGGGTTTGTGCTATAAGATGTTCCAACCAACCTATAGCCAGATGTCCTGACTCTAAGAGGTTGTCATCTTTCAGTACCATAATCATAATACACATTAGCAAATTGCTTGGGGATTTTAGGATCATACATCTGTCTCTTTTGTTTGTATGCATGTATGTGTGTTTCAGTAATTGCTTTATTGGGATAGTTATGAAATCTCTGAGTGTAGTCTCTGGGTGCATATGTGTGCTGATGGTAGCTCTTTTGCCTTGGGAATGACCTTTGCTGAGGTTGAGGTCTTTTCCATTTAGGCTTGTATCCATAGGTCTTTGCTGATGTTTCATATTATTCCAATCAACTTGGTTTCGATAGTTTCTACCTTTCCCATCATATGTATTTCTTTGATGAAATTTATGTGGTTTTTGGTAGCTTTGTTTGCTTCTTACAGAGTATTTTCTATTTGGAGTCTGCTGAGGGACCTGTCCGAATTTCTTCTCAGTTGTCCTTTCAGCATACTCAATTGGCTTCTTTCTTTTCCCTTTATAACCAAGGCCACTATGATTGTGATTGTGCCTTGGAGTGAATGTGGGCGCAATATTTTGTGTTTTGGGTTTTTGGAATGCTTCATTGCTTGAAGATCCCTTTTCCAAAATCACTTTTGGAGTTTGACTATTCACAAAGGAATTAAATCCTATGCATGTCTTGTCTCCACATTCTTTTTGACTCATAATAAGTTCATCCAAATATTTGGATGCTTTTGTAAATGAGGCAATCACATTTTTAAGATCTTTTTCCCTCTAGTCTGTAGTAGCTAACTGCTATGATCATTGCATTTCAGCCTTCAACTTAGTGTTCTCATCAGCTATTTGGCTCAGAGTATTCAGCTCTTTTGTCAGCTGTGAGTTTTGGCTTTTAAGTTGGCAGTTTTTCTCATTTAAAAGTGTGTGAGAGGTTTTAATGTGCTCAAAATCTTTCATCATTTTGCCTAATGAATCATAAAGATTTGTGGGTGATGAAGTGTGTGTGTGTCACAGTTACTATCACCTGAATCAGAATGACATGAGTTAGAATGTCCCTCATCTTCTTGATCTTGTTCTTTGGCCATGAGGCAGGTTAAAGCCTCTTCCTTTGTGCCACTTGAGCAGTCAGCTTCACTACTCTCTGAGTCTGCTGCTTCTTTGCACTTGGTTGGCTCAGCAATCTCAGCAGCCAACATGGCTTTCTTCTTTTCATGTCTTCTTTCCTTGAAGAACCTTCTTTCTTCTTCATTTCTATACTTGTTGACTGAAGGGTATGAACAGTCAACAACAAAATGTCCTGGTTGTCTGCAATTTCAACACAGGTTCTCAGCTCTCTGATCAACTCTGTTGATCCTTGGATTATCAGCTCTCTGATAATCAGCTCTTTGATTCTCAGCTCTTTTAGGAGGCTTGTCATCCTTTGCTTTGGAGGGTGTTGAATGTCTTCTAGAGGTCTCACCCTTGTTTCTTTTATAGTTCTTGTTAAAGAACTTGTTGAATCTTTTTACCATGAGGACAATCTCCTCCTAGTCAATTGTCTCTTTTGGCTCAGCCCTTTTCTCATCACTGGCCAACAATGCAGTTGTCTTGGGTACAACTGTTTCCTCCTGCTCTTTCCTTATCAGCTGAAAATCATAGACTTTGAGGTCTGAGAATAGCTCATTGTTGGATGTTCTTGAGAGGTCCATTGAATGTCTCAGGGCCATAACCTTCATTTCCCATTCAGCTGGGAGGGCTCTTAAAATCTTCATACACATCTCCTTCTATGTATATTCTTTCCCAAGAGCTGAAAGCTCATTTGTTATCTTTGTAAATCTGGCATCCAACTGATCCAGAGATTCACCTGCAAACATTTTAAAGTTTTCAAATTTTTGAACAGCAACAGTAATTTGTTCTCATTAATTTGTTCTGATCCTTCACAAATTAAGGCCAGCTTATCCCAAATTTCTTTTGCAGATTTGCAAGATTTAACTTTGTTGAACATGGCTTTATCCAACGTTTTGTAGGGTATATCCTTGGCCACATTGTCCAGGTTATATCTCTTTCTATCTTCATTTGTCCATTCAGTTCTTGGTTTTTCAACCATGATTGGTCTTTCTTCAGCAACTTCTCCTTCAGCTGCAGGTACAACTCTTACAGCAGTATTGACTTTGTAAATTTCCAATGGCCCATCCTCTATCACAAGCCACATTTCATCGTGTAAAGCGGATAGATGAGTCTGCATGCGAATTTTTCAGTCATCAAACTCTTCCATAGTAAACATTGGAATACGAGTTAGATTTGCTTCCATGATAATAACTTTGCTTAAAAATGAAAGACTTTGAAAAACACAAGTGTTAAAACCTTTTGAAAAGATATAGATCTAGTTCAGTAACCAGTGCGGAAGGCTCAATGAACCAACCATTCTGATACCACTTGTAGGTCCTAAGGGGTGTGGTGTAAGGTTTAGAATGGGGGGTCGAATAAACCTTACCAAATTTTCAATTTAGTCCTTTTAAAATTGTTCAACAGAGTTGACTTAAACCAGTTGTGTCCTTGGGGGACAGCTAAATTTGCTTATTCAGCTTAAGTCACCCACTCAACAGCCTCGATAGAGCTATTGATAGTATAACTTGGCTGCTTAAGCCAAATACTTAACTTAGTTGAGTTGGTTTTATAACAGCGGAAGACTTAACACCCTTTGATTGATTTTAAGCTTTTTTTTAAACATTTGTTTTAGCACTTAGTTAATTATCAGTTGGATAACAAATATTAACTAACAGCAGAAATAAAGTAAATATGCTGGAATGTAAATGCTGAAAGTAAATTGACACAAGTATTTTTATAGTGGTTCGAAGATGGGTAATTCTTCTAATCCACTCTTCTCCAACTTCTGGAGGAATCCACTAAGTAACATATCATGTTACAAAGCAGTGAACAGTCTAGAGACAACCTTGATCACACAGTTGGCTTCTCCTATGACTCATCTTCTTCACGAGGCAGTTTCCTGGCTACTTCAGCTCACTTCTCAAGTTCTTGGATTTGATCACGAAGCCCTCCAACAAACTTGATACTTGGTTTGACCTTGAACCTTTATACAATCCTTCAACTTGGAAAGTAGACCCCTCTTTGATCTTCAAATTGTTTCCTCTTCAACTGATTGAAGTTGTCTCCCCTTCACAACTTGGGTTGGATTGAGTTTCTTCGAGCTTTTGGCTTGAGGAATATCTTGATAAGCTTTGAGAATTTGAAGGTTAATTGCTTGAATATTGCTTAAAAGATCAGTGTCATTCGTATCCTTTTCTCAAATGTTTCCTCAGCCTTTTATAGTGCACATTTGAAATTTGCCCTTTGAAGAGATAGGCTAGTTTCAAATGTCACTTTGTGTTTGTTGGCGTGTATTGTCTTGCTCTGCAGCACTTGTGATGTTGACTTTTCCTCGTATTAAATGGCATTTCAGATTTGTAGGTTCTTACACAAGTTGCAGTGTTTCCCATTGGCTCAATCCTTTTACATATTTCTGGGCCAAACACTTTAAGACCTGGCAACTTGACATATTATTATATCGACTAATATTCTTGACTTTATTCCAACGGATCTATGTCAGTTGTCTTCACTTGACTGTTGCCTTTACCCCAAGTCACTTGAGTCTGCTTCAATCATAAGATTGACTCAACTATCACTTTAATTGATAGACTTGGCTCTTTAAGTCGATTGGACTGACACTTCTCACAGCTATTCCTCAGATGACTCTCCTTCAGTTGAGTCCTTGACTTCCTTCTAGGCCATACTTAGCTGACACACAGCAAAGTCTTCATTCCAGTCCACAGTTGACTTCTTGTAATCTTGACTTAGCTGACTTAACTCAGCTCTTCCAGTCCTATCTATTACAATACAGAATTACAAGGAAAATTGAGTGTCAATTTCCTAGTCTAAGTTTTACATGGTATCATCAAAACCTAACAAATAAATTTCCTAACACTCAGCCAAATCTTTCGTGTGACTCTTGGCTTTCACACTCTTCACTAGCATATCATCCACGAACACCTCCATATTCTTCCCGAGTTGGTTTTGAAACATCTTCTCCACTAATCTTTGGTACGTAACCTCCATATTTTTCAAACTAAAGGGCATAAAATATAGCAAAAAGTTCCAAAAGAAGTAATAAAGCTTACTCTCTTCTGGTCCTCCTTCGCTAGTCTGATCTGATGATATCCCTGTGAAGTATCCATCATGTTGAGCAATTCACATACCGAAGTAGAATCAACAAGTTGATCTATCCTCGGGAGTAGATAGTTGTCCTTTGGGCATGCCTTGTTCAAATCCCAAAAATCAATGTACATTCTCCAATCATCCTGAGTTTTTGGCACCAAAACCGCATTTGACAACCACTCCCGGAATTTGTATCTCGCGAATATGGCATGCCTCCAACAACTTTTGCACCTCAGCAGGCACAATTGCATTCTTATTAGGGCCAAAATTTCTTCAGTCCATACGACTGACCACGCTAACACATCCATATCCTGTCTTAGAAATTCAATTAGCTCTCATCCCTCAAGTCTTCCCTAAGACGACTTCCAATCTTTGTGACCCTACTAGGATCGCCTGGAATCAACTTTACTATCAACAACTCCTCATTTGGCAACACATGCACGACCGGGTCCTCGTCTAACTTGATAAGTTTTTCATTTCCCTTACCATCATCATGAGCTCCTCCCCTCTCAGCCATCTGGAGTCTTTCCACATATAATTTTCGCGACATGTACTGATCTCCTTCTACTTCTCCAACCTCTTCATCCACTGGGTATTTGATCTTCAAATGATACACCAAAACAACGGCCTGGAATGTATTGAGGAAAGATCTTCCAATCATCACATTATACGATGATGGTGCATCCACCATCAGAAACCGCACCATCTTGATCTTTCTATAGGTTCTTTCCCCAAAGAGATGGGCAAAGTAACCATCCCCATCGACTGAATGGTACCACCGGCAAAGCCTACTAGGGACATATCAACTTCTTCTAATTCCACCTGTAGATCAATCTGCTTGTAGCACTCATTGAATATTATCATTCTTTCGATCTCATCCTTTAAATGGGTACATTGATATGTGGTATGCCCATACTCATTGTGGAACCTGCAAAACTCTTTACACTTCTTCTTCCTAGGTGCCTCACCATAAGTTTTTGGCCACCTCACATCAGGGTGGCGCTCAATCTCTATGAAAACATCCCCATAGGGGCCACAAGGCCATGTATTTCTCATATTTAGGCCTTCATCCCATCAACTTAGGCTTAGGGAGGTGAGGCTTCTTACTAGGAGCCCTTTCATCCCTATCATCCTTCTGCTTCTTCCTCTTATCTCTTTCCTCACGCTTCATCTTTCTAGCCTCTTGCAGATTAATGTATTTCTCAGCTCCTGCCAAGAGCTCATTGAACGTGTGTGCCGACCCTATGACTAGGGAGTCAAAGAAATTCCCATCCTTCAAGCCCTCGGCAAGGGCGTTAGCAAATATATCCTGAATAACCAAAGAAACCTCAGGCTTCGCCTCCGTGAACTGCTGAATATTGCTCTTCATCCTATCATTATCCTTCTGCTTTATACTGAACAACGTCAGTGGAGTCTTTTGATACCTCCTATGACTAGAGAATTAACGCAAGAAAATTGAGCTAAACTCATCAAAACTCTTGATCGAATTGGTCAACAACTAACTAAACCACTGATGTGCTGACTTAGTCAAGGTGGTTGGGAACACCCAACACATCACCGCATCAGAAAATATGTAGAGCATCGCCGCTTTCTCAAAGCGACACAAGTGATCCCAAGGGTCGGTGGTGCTATCATACTCAAAATGCAGGGCCGGATACGAGGAGGGGAGTTCATCAGCCATGATTTCCTCAGAAAAAGGGATTTTCCTCCAAAATCGCTCAAACCATCTCCAGACACCTTCTTCTTCAACTCCCTTACTTCCTTGTGCAAATCATCCATCATCTCACTCCAATCAGGGCCAGTTTCTGTGGCCGTTTGAGTGAAAGTTGCGGATGCACTCTCATCCTCCATCGCCGTCGGCGCTCTTCGACCACACTCACCTCTTCCAGATGGGGGATGCCTCATAACATTCACCGACACATTCAGTGCCACCGCTGCAGGTTGGACAAACTCTCTCATCGTACTACTCACGGCTTTTCCACATGTGGCTTAATGAGGAAGACATCTGTTGAAAGAAGCCAGGCCCCAAACCACCTTCTCTTATCAGAGCGTCGACCGTGTCGGCCAGCCTAGAAGAAGGGCACTCCTCTCCAACACCAATACGCACAGGACACGCACACACTCTCCAATCACCACCTCAGACGTATATATCAGAGTTTCCTCCAGATCATCCTCCAAATTCTGTCGCACTTCTTGTATAACCACCACCTGAAACTCACGTCTTAAACCCAAACTTCTCACAGATGGCGCCAATAGGTCTGTCGAAAATTGCTCATCATCCAATAAACTCAAGCTCCAATGCACACCTCACCTACATCCTGTGAAACCACTATTAGAGTAGGGGGCCGGAAGGATTTGTCGACGTACGCTCTTCGACGCTAAAGTCAGAATCACTCTAGAAAGTAAAGTATGAAAGATAAAATAATATGAGAAGTATGGATGGTAAGTCTAACCTGAGACACACCTTTTTGTGAGTTATTTAAAAGTTGGCAATTAGGGTTTCGTTCCCATCAAGTCACCGTAAAACCCTAGCTTAAACCTTTATACTTGGGCTTATTACTTATTGTGGGCTGCACTTCTTCCAAACCAAACAGTTCAGGAGGCCCTTAACTTTATTTATCAAAGGGGGGCCCAATCCATCTATCAATTTGGTCCATTGGCTCAGCAGTTTGGTCCTAACCAGGTCCATTCACTCCATCCCAATTATCAACTTGGTCAAGTTCAAATTAAGGGACCGTCCCAGAGATCGGCCTAAACATCTAAGTTCGACTCTTACTGGTCTCTCTTCTGAGATCAGGATGACCCTTACAGGTTTGTAGACAAATTAAATTTGCGCCAATCAAATGGTGACACATGTGAAATTCTATATTAAATATCAATTTTATAATTTCTATTTATATTTGGGAATTTAATTAAATATATCACGTTTGATTTGGGATTAAGCTGTCAAGCCCTCGGATTAACGTTATTCAAATTCAAGTTCAAATTGGAGAAGATCAAGCTGAAGAGTTCATCTCCAAATTCTCAATTTCCAGATATTATATTGTTTAAGAGAATAATCAAAGGAAAAATAGAGATTGTAACCTATATTTTTCATTTGATTTATATATATTTTTTGTACGCTTTTTCTTGTTTGTTAATTTGCAGACAATAAAAATTGGTGTTACAAATTTTTGGCATGCCCGGTGGGACGATCTCTACCTCTAATCTCTTTTCCTCGACGAATCTTGAAGTATCGTAATGGCTATTCGCAAAACCACATCAACAAAAGATGCTTCTTCAAACTCTTCAAGTGACACAAGTAAAAGCATTGGTATCACTACAAGGAGTATGTCCAAGAAGCTGAGTGCATCCTTTGAGAAGACTCCGATATGAGCTAAGGAAAATTTAACTCATCTCGAAGATGATGGAGACTTAAGATATGATGCTTCATTCCCAACCTCCCGCTCGACATCAAGTTGCTCAAACATGGTACACGTTATGGTGACGAATGCTACATCGCTTGAAGAGCAAATCGCAAGTTTGACGAGGGCCATTGACGGACTCGCCAATTGTTGGGAATATATTGCTAAGATTTTGATGAATGCCATGTAAAACTTAGACTAGAAAGTTGGCATCCCATTTTCCTTGTAATTTGTATTGTAATAGATAGGGCTGTACTAGCTGAGTCAAGTCAACTATGCCTGGACATACAAGAAGTCAACTGAAGACTGGGATGAAGACTCCGCTGTGAAGCAGCTGAGTATGGCAAGGAATAGAAGTCAAGAACTCGACTGAAGGAGTATCAGCTAATATACAGCTGTGTGAAGTTTCAGTCAAGTCAACTCAAGAAGCCAAGTCAATTTGAAGTGACAGATAAGTCATTCAATCATTGGAGCAGACTCAAGTCACTTGGGGAAAAGGCAGCTGCAAAGAGGAGTTAACTGGAAAGAATCCATTGCACAGAAGTCAAGAATATTACCTAAAACAAGTAATACTTCCTTGCTGCCATGTCTTAAAGTGCTCAGTCCCAGACGCGAGCAAAAGGAATAAACAAATATGAAGCACTGCACCATGTGTCAGACTCTGAAAAGCTGAATGTTCATTTAATACTACGTAATGTCAATATCAAGGACTACAACAAGACAAGCCAAAAAAAACACAAGTGACTTTTGAAAATCAGCCTATCTCTTCAACGGGCAGATTTTTGAAAGTTCACTATAAAAGGCTGCGGAATCACTTTGAGAAAAGGTTACCTTGTGAACCTTGACAACCTGGATCATTCAAGCTATTATTCGAACTGTAACCTGCAATTCACTCTCAAGTTATTCAAGAAAATCCTCAAGCCTAAATTTCGGAGGAAATCAATCCAACACCAAGCTGTAAAGGAAAGACAACTTCAAACTATTGAAGAGGAAACTTTTGAAGAATCAAAAGGGGTCTACATTCCAAGGAGGATTGCAGAAAGGTTCAAGGTCGAACCAGTCTCAAGTTATTGAGGGCTTCATGATCAAATCCAAGAAGCTTGAGCAAGTGAGCTGAAGTAGCAAGGCAACCACCCAGTGAAGAAGCTGAGTCATACGAGAAGCCAGCTGTGTGACCAAGGCAATCTCCAGACTGAGTCCCAAAGGATCAAGTCAGTTGTGTGATCAAAATTTGTATCTGGATTGATAACCACTTTGTACTCTGATCAATACTTAGTGGATTCCTCCAGGAGTTGGAGAAGAGAGGATTAGAAGAATTACCCCATCTTCGAACCTCTATAAAAATTATTGTGTCATTTACATTTCAGCATTCAATTTCTGCATATCATTTCATATCTGCTGATAATTTGCTATCCAATTGATAACTAACAAAGTGCTAACCAAGTGTTAAAACAAACTTAAACCAAATTCAAGGGTGTTAAGTCTTCCGCTGAAAATTTCATCTCGGCCAAGTTAAGTATTAGATTAAACAGTTGAGTTATTCTATAAACAGCTCAGTCGAGTCTGTTGAGTGGCTAACTCTACTGGTTAACTAACTTAGCTGTCCATCAAGGACATAGCTGTGAGATTAACTCAACTAATTTAAAAGGACTAAATTCGAAAAGTTGGTAAGGTTTATTCAACCCCCCTCTTCTAAACCTTACTCACACCCCTTGGGACCTACAAGTGGTATCAGAGCGGTTGGTTCATTGAGCCTTCCGCACTGGTTACTGAACTAGATCTCCAATCTTTCAAAGAAGTTTTTTTTAACACTTGTTCTTTCAAAAGCCATTTTCTTTCCAGCAAAGTAATTATCATGGAAGCAAATTTGACACACATTCCTATGTTCACCATTGAAGAATTTGATGACTGGAAAATACGTATGCAGGCTCACCTATCAGCTTTACATGATGAGATGTGGATAGTGATAGAGGATGGGCCACTACAAATAATGAAGGTGAACACAACTGCAAGGAGAGCTGCTACAGCTAAAGGAGAAGAGGATGCTCCTCCTAGACCAGTTATGGTTGAAAAACCAAGAGCTGAATGGACAAATGATGACAGAAAAAGATACAACTTGGACAATGTGGCCAAGGATATACTTTACAAGACTTTGGACCAAGCCATGTTTAACAAAGTCAAATCTTGCAAGACAGCCAAAGAAATCTGGGATAAATTAACCTTAATTTGTGAAGGATCTGAGCAAATCAAGGAAAACAAATTATCTGTTGTTGTTCAAAAATTTGAAAACTTTAAAATGCTTGTAGGTGAAACGATGGACCAGTTGGATGCTAGATTCACTGAAATTACAAATGAGCTCTCGGCACTTGGGAAAGAATACACATAGAAGGAGATGTGTATGAAGATACTAAGGAGCCTCCTAGCTGAGTGGGAAATGAAGACCATGGCTCTAAGGCACTCGATGGACCTATCAAAAACCTCCAATCATGAACTATTCTCAGACCTCAAAGCTTATGAGTTTGAGCTGAGAAGAAAGGATCAAGAAGAAATAGTTGTACCCAAAACAGCTGCACTCATAGTCAAGGAAGGGAAGAAAGCTGAGACCAAAGAAATCATTGACCAGGATGAAATTGCCTTGATGGTTAAAAGATTCAACAAGTTCTTCAACAAGAACTACAAAAGAAACAAAGGTGAATCCTCCAGAAGGCATTCAGCTCCCTCCAAGTCAAGGGAAGATAGGCCACCAAAGAGAACTGAGTATAAAAAGGTCGAATATCAAAGAGCTGACAACCCAAGAAATGAGAGAGCTGATCAAAAAGTTGAAAACTTGTGTTGCAATTGCAGACAACCAGGACACTTTGCTATTGACTGTCCATATCCTGTAGTCAATAAATACATGAATGAAGAAGAAAGAAGAGTCTTCAGAGAAAGAAGACAAGAAAAGAAAAGAGCAATGTTGGCTGCTAAAACTGCTGATACAACTAAGTCAAAAGAAGCAGCAGACTCAGAGAGTAGTGAAGCTGACTACTCAAGTGACTCTAAAAAAGAAGCCTTAATCTGTCTAATGGCTAAAGAACAAGATCAATTGACCAACAGGATGAGGTACACTTTAACTCATCTCATTCAGATTCTAGTGACAGTGATTGTGACACACACACTTCATCACCCACTGATCTTTATGATTCATTAGGCAAAATGATGAAAGACTTTGAGCACACATTAAATCCTCACACTCACTATTATATAAGGAAAACAGCCAGCTTAAAAACCAAAACTCACAGTTGACTAAGGAGCTGAGTACTCTAAGTCACATAGCTGATGAGAACAAAGAGCTGAAGGCTGAGAATGCTAAACTAGTAGTAGAGATAACTGCTATAGAAAAGAGAGAAAATGATCTCAAAAATGTGATTGCTTCATTCACAAAGGCATCTAAATCATTGGATGACCTTATCATGAGCCAAAAAGAATGTGGAGACAAGACAGGCATAGGATTCAATTCCTCTGTGCATAGTCAAACTCCAAGAGTGATCTTGGAAAAAGGATCTTCAAGTAATGAAGTATCTCAAAAATCCAAGACACCAAATATTGCACAAACATTCATTCCAAAGCACAATCACAAACAAACTAGCCTTGGATATAAGGGAAAGGAAAACAACCAGTTGAGTATGCTGAGAGGACAACTGAGAAGAAATCCAGCAGAGTTCCTCAACAAACTCCAAACAGAAAGTACTCTGTGAAGAAGAAACAGAGCTACCAAAATCCCCAGAAGTTTTATCAAAGGAACACAAATGATGGAAATGCTAGAAACTACCCAAGTCAAGCTAATTGGAGTAATGTGGAATATCAGCCAAGACCTATGGAATACATGCCAAAATGGCAAAGACCTAAAACTCAACAAAGGTCATTCCAAAGGCAACAGAGCTATCATCAGCACACATATGCACCCAAGCACTACACGCAGAAATGTCACAGCTACCCAAAGAAGGCAATTGCTAAAACACATAGAGGCATACAGACAAAAGATACAGAGTTGTATGAACCTAAAGCTCCCAAGCAGTTTGCCAAAGTGAATTATGATTATGACACAGATAGATGGCAACCCCTTAGAGTCAAAACATTTGGCTATAGGTTGGTTGGTTCATCTTACAGTACTAACCCCTTAGGACCCAGACAAGTATGGGTACCTAAAAACTAATTTCCTTGATTGCAGGTTCAAGGAACAACTGAGTGCCAAGGAACCTGGTACATGGATAGTGGTTGTTCCAGACATATGACAGGAAACAAGAAAAATCTGTCAAAATTCAAGGAGATCAGAGGTGCAAAAGTCATATTTGGAGGAAATGAAGCTCGGAGGGGAAACAAGAGGCACTGGATCTATCAAGAAATGGATTAGAAATCACAGATGTTGCGTATGTTTAAGGCCTCAACTTCAACTTGTTAAGCATCAGCCAACTCTGTGACAAGGGCTATAATGTTGGATTCAATATGGGAGTGTGCCAAATCAAGGACACTGAATCAAATGAAGTAGTGTTGCAAGGATCCAGACAAAAGAACATGTATGTGGTAGATTGGTCAACTGCCACACCAAGCACTTGTCTGCTAGCAAAGAGTACAGCCGAATCAAGTTGGCTGAGGCACAAGAAACCGAGTCATCTAAATTTCAAGACAATTAACAACCTTGTAAGGAGTAATCTTGTAAAAGGACTACCAGACTTAGTGTAACAGAAGGAAAATGTTTGTGATGCATGCCAGATGGGAAAGCAGGTCAAATCATCATTCAAAGAAAAGTCAAGTCCATCTTCAACAAGGATATTGCATCTGTTGCATATGGATCTATTTGGTCCAGTTGAGCCAGCTAGCAGAAGTGGGAAGAAATACACTCTAGTAGTGGTGGATGATTATTCAAAATATACATGGACAATCTTCATGTGTAAAAATAAGGAAACTTTGCAGAAGTTACCTCAACTGATGAAAAGAGTTCAAAATGAGAAGAGTCAAACCATTATAAAGATAAGATCTATTAGAGGGACTGAGTTTGTTAATGGAATAATAACTCAGTACTGTATTGAAGATGGTATAGCTCTTGAATTATCTGCAACAAGGACTCTACAGCAGAATGGAGTAGCAGAAAGAAGAAACATAACTCTTAAGGAAGCTGCAAGAACCATGTTAGCTGAAGCTGGATTGCCAAAAAGATTTTGGGCTGAAGCTATCAACACTTCATGTTATACTCAAAATAGATGCATGACAAAAAGATAGCTGACAAAAACTCCCTATGGGATTTGGACAGGGAGAAAGCCAAATGTTGCATACTTTAGAATTTTTGGATGTAAATGCTTCATACACAACAATGGCAAGGATAATCTAAAGGCTTTTGATGCTAAAGCTGATGAAGGTATCTTTTTGGGATACTCAGCTGAAAGTAAAGCCTACAGAGTGCTTTGAACAAGAGGACTATGGTCACAGAAGAGTCTATCTATGTGGTTTTTGATGAACCCAATGTAAATGGAGAAGACATAGAAAAGTTAGCTGATAAGCTGAATTAGCCAACTAAGCAGAAGAGTCCCTATGTTGAAGCTGAAGCTGGAGTAATCAATCAAGATGAAGGTGAAATAGCTGAATCTCAAAGACAACTGGAAAATTTGTAGCTAAGTGATGATGAGAGAGCTGCTCAAGACAACACAGTTGCAAGACTGAACACAACTGACTTACTCCAACCAGATGTGAGATGGCTGAGAGACCATCCACCTAGTCATTGGAAATGTAAGAGATGGTGTAAGAACCAGATCCAGAGCTCAACAAGAAGCAATGTTTACTTGTTTTATTTCCCAAATAGAGCCATTGGATGACACACATTGGATTCAGGCCATGCATGAAGAACTAAATCAATTTGAAAGGAATAAAGTATGGGAATTGGTACAAAGACTAACCCATCAAAATGTTATTGGCACAAAATGGGTGTTTAGAAACAAGATGAATGAAGAAGGATCTGTGGTAAGAAACAAAGCAAGATTGGTAGCCAAAGGGTATTACCAAGAGGAAGGAATAGATTTTGATGAAACATTTGCTCATGTTGCAAGATTAGAAGCAATAAGGATGTTTCTTGCCTATGCTGCACACAAGAACTTCATTGTATATCAAATGGATGTAAAAAGTGCATTCTTAAATGGATTGTTGGAAGAAGAAGTATATGTTGAGCAACCTCCAGGATTTGAGCAAAAGACTTTTGGAGATAAGGTGTACAAGCTCAAGAAAGCCCTATATGGATTGAAACAAGCACCTAGAGCATGGTATGATACATTATCTCAATTTCTGACAGATAATGGATTCACCAAAGGCAAAGTGGACAGAACACTCTTCAGAATTCAAGATGGAGAGAGTATACTGCTTGTTCAAATATATGTGGATGACATCATTTTTGGATCCACAAACAAAGAGTTATGTGATAAGTTCTCAAAGCTCATGCAATGCAAATTTGAAATGAGTATGATGAGAGAGCTGACATTCTTTCTAGGACTTCAAGTCAAACAACTGAAGGATGGAACCTTCATAAGTCAAACAAAGTATACCAGAGATTTAATGAAGAAATTTGGTATGAAAGAGAAATCTTTTGTGAAAATACCAATGAATACATCAGTCAAAATGGACATGGACGCAGATGGTAAACCTGTGGATCAAACCAGATACAGAGCACTTATTGGATCACTGCTCTATCTCACAGCAAGTAGGCCAGACATCAACTTTGTTGTTGGCATTTGTGCCCCTTGGATTGGTCTGGATGCTTCCCTACAATGAGTTTTTTGCAGGGGAGTGATCCACCACAGGTTCCACGCAGGCCGAGGATGGTGATTTGGCGAGCTCCTCAGTCTCCTCAGATCAAGCTGAACACGGATGGTTCGTTTGATCGAGACACATTGATAGCTGGTGGCGGGGGATTGATACGAGATCATTTGGGCAGACTCATGTTGGCATTTCATAGTTCATTCCAGGAAGTGTCTAGCTTTCATGCCGAGCTACTAGCACTGGAGATGAGATTGCAACATGCCCGACAGTTTTCATTGCAGATTTGGATGGAGTTGGACGCAGCGGCACCACGATCACATCTGGTTGCCTTGGCTCTTGGCAGGTTTAGCATACACTGATTCGCATTCGGAACATGCTGAGGGACCTTTAATATTCGATTTCCCACATACACAGAGAAGGGAATCGACTAGCAGATCATCTAGCGGAGTTGGGAGCTGCTGCCCTTGGCAGTCATATTGTTTATGAGGGCACAATTTCTCACCACCTTCTAGCGCTCATTCAGATGGACCAGCTGGGATATCCGAGCTTTAGATTTTGATTGCGCATTAGTTCTCCTTGTATTTTTCTAGATATCTCATTATGATAATCTATATAGATGTCGTAGTGATAGGTTTCTTGCTTTTTGATTTTCTCCTCCCGTGACGGGACATGACATTGTATGATACTTTGATTATTTAATCTATAGGCATGGGATCACGCCTCAATCCCACACCCCCCGGGGTGTTATTTTGCTTAAAAAAAACCCACCTAGGGCCTAATCTACTACCACCCCGGTATATCCGAAGTGGATTTCAAAAAGAAAAAAAGATTTTATTAATTACCACAATTAATACAACACCACCTTTGAAGATTACCACAATCTTCTTACAACACCTTCAATGAGATTTCCACAATATTCCTTCAACACCTATGAAGAGTACCACACTCCTCAACACCTAAGATCACCCAAGTGTATTCTTACCACAAGAACATTAACAAGGATATCTTGTTTTGGATGATAGAAAAGTTCAAGATTACAACTCAATAAATGAAGTATACAAACTTCGAGTGCAAGTGTAATCAAGAACAAAAAGCCTAGACCTCAAGATTGTGCAAGTGCAAGAACTTAGGCTATTACAACAAGAAAGTAAAAATGAAAGCTTTGAGAATTTTGCAGATTTCTTGTTGTATTGTATGCTTGTGTGTTGTGTCTTGTGTCTTCAAATCATCCTCTATTTATAGGAGAGTCTTCAAGATTGGATCTCCAACGTAGGCTCCTCCTTCTTCACTTTTGTCTACAAAAAGAGGATCACAAGATGTTGAAATATTGTACAAAAATCAAAAGCAAACCTTGCTGATAAGGATTTCAAACAACATAATTTTGCTATCACAAAAATACATTGGGCGACCAATTGCCCTGTACAAGATTTCGAGCGTTTGAAATAAAATAGTGCGATCCAGGACAGGTTGCAGGGGGTCCGACCGGTCAAGAAGGGGGTGCGACCGGTCGGGGGGTCCGACCGCCGTCGGCCCTACCCTTGACCGGTCGCCCTCCCTCATTTTTCAAGTCCAGTGAGTACTGTTTCATTTTGTGCGTTCTTCAGGTACCGGTCGACCTCCAAATTGAACTGTTGTCCAATTTTTGTCAAAAATAAACTTCAAAGAATACTCCAAAAAATTAGTAAAAATATTTTAAATCAATTGGGAGTATTTGGACAACTTTTATAAACATTGTTTTGGTGAAAAAAACCAATTAACACAAAATCATTAAAAGTGTTGTCTAATTTTTATCGAATAATAATCTCTAAGAAATACTCCAAAAATTAGTAAAAATATTTTAAATCAATTGGGAGTATTTGGACAACTTTTATAGACATTGTTTTGGTATAAAAACTCATTTAAACAAAATCATCAAAATCTTGATAAAAACATTTATCTAACAAACTCCCCCTTTTTGATGATTACAAACCAAAACAATTTTAGGAAGTTGATTTTAAAACAAAAGTATTTTTCATGTAAAAGTAAAAGCTCCCTCTATCAAGATTTATCAAAAGTAAAACACACAAGGATAGAAGCAAATATTTTTCAAAATATTTTTGCACAAACTCCCCCTATCAATATGCATAACAAGAACAAGTATAGAAACAACCAACTAGAAGCTAAAAGCTTAGCTTGTACAAAACAAGCTTGAATTATTTGAGCATAGAAGCTCCCCCTGTCACAAAACATCATTAGTCAAGCATAAAAGTTCACAATACATCAAATGGACTAAGTAATATTCACAGCTTTTGGCTTTTGAGAGCCCTAGCTTATAGCTTTTCTTGCGACCTTATTTTTGCTTCTTTGAGCATATGAGCGTTTTTCATGTTTCTCCCCCTTTGGAATCATCAAAAAGAGTGTTAGCACGATAAAAACATCATACAATTATATCAAAGTGCGCAATTTTATCGATTTATTGAGCGTTTTGAAAATTGAAGCTTAAATTCCAAATAAAAAGGGAAAAATTGATCATTTGATTTGCAAAAGCTCATTTGAGTGTCAAGACATGATCTCAATAAATATATAAGACTTTTGAAAGCGTAAGAGTCATGTATAAGTTGAAATTTTCTTTGCGACAATTCATCGAACACTTTGTGGTCGTGAAAAATAAAAGAAGTTGTATAAAGCCCTTGTAAATGAATCAAGCCAAAAAATTTCATCACCAAATCAGTTCAAACCCCATTCAATACATCATAATTAACAAGATCATCTCAATCATATGAAACTTCCATCAATAAAATTGCAAATAAGCCAAAAACTCAAGGGTTCAACTTAATTGAGTAAAGGAAGTAAAATTCTTACCATTCAATCGGTGATGATAATCGAGTCTAATTAAGTCCAAGATATGAAATGTATGAAAGAAAACAAATTTGAAGTGAAATTTGTGTGCATTTGGCGAATGGGATGAAAAATGAACATTTTGAGCCAAAATGGCTAAGTCTGAAGACAGAGACATTTTAAACCAAAGATTGGCAGTGGGCGACCGGTCGACGGTGAGGGCGACCGGTCGAGGTGAGGTCCGATCAGTTGCTCTCACCCCAGTCAGCCCACTATCTCAACATATTTTCCAAAATCCGAATTTTCAACCAAAAATTCGATTTTTTGCCCCTAAGTTTTAGAAACGTGCAAAATGAAAACGTAAACCTCATTCAATATGCATTATGCCTAACCGGGCTCGTATAGATCCAAAAGTCTCGGAAGATAGTGATTTCGTAAAAATATCCGCCAATTGATCATGAGATGGTACGAAAGATATCTCAATTTTTCGTTTTGAAACACAATCCCTTAGAAAATGATGTCGAATCTCAATATGTTTAGTATGGTTATGATGAACCGGGTTTTGAGCAATATTTATAGTGGATATGTTATCACAAAAAATAGGAACACTTCCAAAAGAACATTTATAATCCGCTAAAGTTTGTTTCATCCAAAGCAATTGAGTACAACAAAAGGCCGCGAAAATATATTCGGCTTCGGCTGTTGAAAGTGAAACACAATTTTGTTTCCTTGAAAACCAAGAAACTAGGCAATCACCTAGAAATTGACATGATCCGAAAGTACTTTTACGATCATCAATATTTCCCGCAGAATCCAAATCACTATAACCGTTAAGAGAAAAATTTTCATTCTTTGGATAAAATAAACCATATTGAATAGTCCCTTTCAAATATCGAAAAATCCTTTTAACGGCACTCATATGAGATTCTTTGGGATTGCTTTGAAAACGAGCACATAGGCATACGACATGAAGAATATACAATCTACTTGCGGTTAAATAAAGTAAACTACCAATCATACCTCGATATTTGGATTCATCAACCGGCTTGCCTTTTTCATCTTTGTCAATCTTGACGTTTGTTGCCATTGGGGTAGAAACGGTTCTTCCTTCTTCAATGCCAAACGTCTTCAAAAGCTCCTTTGTATATTTTGATTGTGAAATATAAATTCCTTCTTGGCATTGCTTAATTTGAAGTCCAAGGAAGAAGTTGAGCTCCCCCATCATGCTCATTTCAAATTCACCTTGCATTAACTTAGAAAATTTCTTGCACAAGGATTCATTAGTAGCACCAAAAATAATATCATCAACATAAATTTGCACTAATAAGCAATCTTGCCCTTTTTCAAAAACAAAGAGAGTAGTATCAACTTTACCTCTTGTAAAACAATTTTGCAAAAGAAAAGAGCTAAGTCTATCATACCATGCACGGGGTGCTTGTTTCAAACCATATAAGGCCTTTTTAAGTTTATAAACATCATTAGGCCTAGAAAAAATTTCAAATGCCGGAGGTTGTTTTACGTAGACTTCTTCTTGAATAAGACCATTTAAATATGCGGATTTTACATCCATTTGGTAAAGCTTGAAATTTTTAAAACAAGAATAGGCAAGTAAAATACGAATAGCTTCTATACTTGCTATGGGTGCAAATGTTTCATCATAATTAATACCTTCTTCTTGACAATAACCTTGAGCTACTAACCTTGCTTTGTTTTGAACAATATTTCCTTGGTCATCAAGCTTGTTCCGAAATACCCATTTTGTGTGCAATAATTGTTTGAGATGGAGGACAAGGTACTAGTTCCCATACATCATTCCTTTCGAATTGATTTAACTCCTCTTGCATCTCTAAAAACCAATCTTCATCTTCAATAGCTTCCTTAGCATTTTTAGGCTCTTTTTGAGATATAAGAGCTTTCTCGGCAAATTTTCCTCGGGTCATTACTTTATCAAGGGGATCACCACTAATAAGATCTTTTGGGTGATCTCCCTTAAATTTCAATGCTACGGGAAGATCCAAAGTATCACCTTTATCTTCTTGAGGAACATTTGAGCTTGAAGGTTGATCATTTCGAGTATCATCTTGAACAATGTGTTCAACAATATCCTCTTCATCACTTTCATCATTGGGTATCCTTTCAACACCCGAAACTTCATTCAATTTGACACGGATGGATTCTTCAACAACCCCACTAGTCTTATTGTAAACCCGATATGCTTTGCTCTTGGTTGAATACCCCATAAATATTCCTTCATCGGCTTTAGGATCAAGTTTGTCCAATTGATCTTTAGTATTCAAAATAAAACACTTACATCCAAATATTTTGAAATAACTAATATTTGGAGTTCTTCCTTTCCAAAGCTCATATGGAGTTTTATTCATTTTAGAACGAATATAAACTCAATTAATGACATAGCAAGCAGTACTTACGGCTTTGGCCCAAAAATATTTTGGAAGTGAAAATTCATTGAGCATGGACCGACTCATTTCTTGAAGTGTCCAGTTCTTCCTTTCGGCTACTCTATTTTGTTGAGGTGTCCTTGGAGCCGAAAAATTGTGACTATATCCCTTGGTTTCACAAAAGACTCTAAATTCTCCATCAAATTCTCCACCTCGATCACTTCGAATAGACTTAATAGTATCTTCTTTTTCATTCTCAATAAGTTTACACAACTTAACAAACTCATTAACGACATCGCTTTTATTTGTAAGAAATAGAGCCCAAGTATATCTAGAAAAATAATCAACTATAACAAAAGTGTAATGTTTTCCACTTAGACTTGCCGTACCAATATCCCCATACAAATCTAAATGAAGAAGTTGTAGAGGCTTGGTTGTGGAAATTTCATTTTTGGGCTTAAAACTACTCTTAACTAATTTGTTCTTTTGACAAGTGTCACATAAGCCAAGATTTTCAAAATTCAATTTGGATAGTCCTTTTACATGTTGGTTTTTGTAAATAGTTTGCAAATTTTTATATCCAACATGTCCAAGTCGCCTATGCCATAAACTAGTTAAATCATTATTGGCGACAAGACAAGAAACATTTTGACTAATCAAATCACTTGCACAAATTTTGTAAAGATTGCCTTTTCTAATTGCTTCACAAATAATTTTATCATTTTTGGAAATAAGGCATTTTTTTTTTATTAAAAACAACATTATAATTTGAAACACAAAGTTGGCTAACACTTATCAAATTAAACTTAAGCCCTTCTACTAAAAGAACATTAGTAAGAGAGAAAGAAGAGTTATGAATTTCTCCATTTCCAAGAATTCTTCCTTTGTCATTGCCGAACATGACCATACCCTCTTCTTGGAGCTTGATGTTGGTAAAAAGTTCTCTCTTTATGGTCATATGGTGTGAACATCCAATGTCCACGAGCCATTTTGAATCCTCCATAGTTGTTATAGCCCCTATGACCTACAAAAGAATTATTTTTAGGTACCCTATAGTTTTGGGGTCCATGGGGGTTAGCCTTGAGACCTTTGGGTCTCCAAACAAAGCTAAAATTATTCTTCAATTTACAATGACTAACATAGTGACCAACTTTACCACAATAAAAACAAATAAGATTATGGGCACTACTAGCACGTACAAAAGTCGGACCTTGGTCTTTTTTTCTTTGAAAGAGGTTGAAAAGGTTTATAGCCAAGTCCTAATTTAGAATGCTCACCTCTTTGTGTATCTAAAATTTTTGTAACTTTATTCGTACTTAAGTTAAAACGATGAACATCTTTTTTTAAACATAAAAGATCATTTGTGAGCGTTTGTTTTTTGGTTTCAAGAGTACGGACTTTAGTAAGAGTAATAGCATGAGCTTTATCAAGAGATTCATAAGAAGTAAACAATTTATCCTTTTCTAATTTAAGCTCTTTATGCTCCTTTTTAAAGTCTTGTATTTAACAATCAAATTTTGAAACTCATTTTGTAATTCATCAAAATCACATTGTAAATCATCAACTAAGGAAGAAGATGAAGCGTTAGAGCGTACCTCATTGTTTTCATCGTCTATGGCCATAAGACCATGTTCGGATTCTCCTTCTTCGTCGGTTGTTTCAAGTAGCTCATCCCAAGTTTTGACTTCCGCATTTAGAGCCTTCTTTTTCGGAAAAGGCTTCTTCTTCTTTTGTTCCTCTTCCTCGAGTTTTGGGCAATCGACTATGAAGTGCCCGGATTTTCTGCATTTAAAACACGAGTTGTCTCTCGGTTTTCTAGCCTTATTTTTATTCACATATTTTGCAAATTTACGAACAAGTGCGGCCGTCTCCTCATCATCATCATCAATATCACAATATACATTATTAGAAGAAGATGCAAGAACTTTAGGAATATTTTGCATACCCGATTGATTGATGGATGGTTTGGAATTTTTCTCTCCTTGAGATAGACTCCGTAGATGAGGAGGTTCCCAATGAGCTCATCGAATTTGAGTGTCTCGAGATTTTGTGCTTCCGTGATATCCGTCACCTTTTCGGACCATGAGCCGGGAAGAGCGTTCAAAACTTTGGTCACCTTGTCTTCTTCGGAGATAACCTTTCCAAGAGCCACAAGAGGATTGACAATGTTGTCAAGCCTTTCCACCATTTTTGATATGCTTTCACCATCATGCATATTGAAATTTTCAAAGTCTTTCACAAGCATTGTTTTTCTTGCTTGCTTCAATTTCTTTGTGCCCTCATAGATGGTTTATAATTTTTCCCAAACTTCATGTGCCGACCTTATGCTTCTTATACGATTATACTCGGTGGCGGTAAGAGAGCAATGCAAAATATTTAAAGCCTTACCGTTTAGAGAGAAGGCCTTCGTGTCATTATCATCGAACTCCTTGAAAGATTTAGGAGTCTGGGTGCCGTCCTCCAATTTCTTGGTTGGTTGATCAACTCCTTCAATGACCACATTCCAAATGTCAAACCCGCACCCTTGTAGAAAGCACTCCATACGGTCTTTCCAAAATGCGTAGTTGTTGGCGTCGAATAGTGGTGGCTTGTTGGTGGAGGCACCAGTGGTGAGGTAGCTTTCGTTCGTAGCCATGGATCTTTCTTCTTTACTCGAAACGAGCAAGCCAAAGAGTTTGGCTTTGATACCACTTGTAGTCCAAGTGGCTACGATAATCTAGAGGGGGGTGAATAGACTATGCCGATTTTTCGCAAATCGCCCTCTTTTTCGAATGAACACGTAATTGACAAGAATGTAAATGCGGAAATTAAACAACACTCGATGATTTATAGTAGTTCAACCCACCTAGGGCCTAATCTACTACCACCCCGGTATGTCCGAAGTGGATTTCAAAAAGAAAAAAAAGATTTTATTAATTACCACAATTAATACAACACCACCTTTGAAGATTACCACAATCTTCTTACAACACCTTCAATCGAGATTACCACAATCTTCCTTCAACACCTATGAAGAGTACCACACTCTTCAACACCTAAGATCACCCATGTGTGTTCTTACCACAAGAACACTAACAAGTATATCTTGTTTTGGATGATAGAAAAATTCAAGATTACAACTCAATAAATGAAGTATACAAACTTTGAGTGCAAGTGTAATCAAGAACAAAAAGCCTAGACCTCAAGATTGTGCAAGTGCAAGAACTTAGGCTATTACAACAAGAATGTAAAACTTTGAGAATTTTGCAGATTTCTTATTGTATTGTATGCTTGTGTGTGGTGTCTTGTGTCTTCAAATCATCCTCTATTTATAGGAGAGTCTTCAAGATTGGATCTCCAACGTAGGCTCCTCTTTCTTCAGTTTTGTCTACAAAAAGAGGATCACGAGATGTTGAAATATTGTACAAAAATCAAAAGCAAATCTTGCTGGTAAGGATTTCAAACAGCATAATTTTGCTGTCACAAAAATACATAGGGCGACCGGTTGTCCTGTACAAGATTTCGAACGTTTGAAATAAAATAGTGCGATCCAGGACAGGTTGCAGGGGGGTCCGACCGGTCAAGGAGGTGTGCGGCCGGTCGGAGGGGGGTCCGACCGGTCGGCCCTACCCTTGACCGGTCGCCCTCCCTCATTTTTCAAGTCCAGTGAGTTTTGTTTCATTTTGTGCCTTCTTTAGGTACCGGTCGACCTCTTGTTCGACTGGTCGACCTCCAAATTGAACTGTTGTCCAAATTTTGTCAAAAATAAACTTCAAAGAATACTCCAAAAAATTAGTAAAAACATTTTAAATCAATTGGGAGTATTTGGACAACTTTTATAAACATTGTTTTGGTGGAAAAAAACCAATTAACACAAAATCATTAAAAGTGTTGTCCAATTTATATCGAATAATAAACTCTAATAAATACTCCAAAAATTAGTAAAAATATTTTAAATCAATTGGGAGTATTTGGACAACTTTTATAAATATTGTTTTGGTATAAAAACTCATTTAAACAAAATCATCAAAATCTTGATAAAAACATTTATCTAACAGATGCCATTTAAGTGATTTTTACCGAACGAACTTGAGAAACTTGCTTTAAATATTTGTAGGGCTTTGAGAGAAAAAAGCCTTTCTTTGCTTTTGAAGAGATGAACAGTTTTGAGTAGTGTGAGAGAGAAAACTGAACAAATGGTATATGTATGGGTTATGAAAGGACGTGCATACGGTTTTTGAAATTTGATCAAGATCAACGGCTCAGATTTAGCACGCCGATTAGCATTTAATTTCTCGCATTTAATGCGGTAGCATTTATATCCAACCATATGCTTTGTCGTGTAGCTTTTGACTGTACCCATCATTATTTCGCTGACGTCATCCTTAAAACATTCCCGCTTATTAAAAATGACTGCGTTTTTGTCACTTAGCTCATAAATGACTCAGCTTACTTATTAGCTGACTCAACTCTTCTTCTCTCTATTCACATAGGTACTCATCTGTCAGCTAACTCGATGCAACTAATTTTCCAATATGGCTGATATACTTAGCTGATTCACGAGCTCAGCTTTATTTTCATCTTTTCTGGTTTCATCTCTTCTCCTTGAGTCTTCTGGGTGTTAACTCAGCTCAATTAACCCTAGCTCATGCTTGAGTTCTTCAAATCTTGATTCACATAATTGTTCTGTGAATATGTCAGCCAACTGTTTGTCAGTTGAGATGTATTCCAAGGTGATGTTTTTCTTTTCAACATGATCTCTTATGAAATGATATCTGACATCAATGTGCTTTGTTCTTGAATGCAACACAAGATTTTGAGTGATTGCAATAGCACTTGTGTTATCACACATAATTGGAATCTCTTTTTCTTCAATTTCATAATCTCTCAGTTGTTGTCTCATCCATAAGAATTGGGCACAACAAATGCCCATAGCTATGTACTCGGCTTCAGCTGTGGATGTGGCTATTGAGTTTTGCTTCTTGCTGAACCAGGAAACCAATCTGTTTCCAAGCATTTGACATATACCTGAAGTACTCTTCCTCTCAACTCTACATCCAGCATAGTCAGAGTCTGAGTAGCCAATTAGCCTGAATCCTCCTTCCTTTGGATACCAAAGGCCAACTTCTTGGCATCCAATAGAGTTGTTGGGTGGTCGCATCGGAATTTGTCCTTTGGTGGTAGGCACGCCTTATTCGAGCACGCTAATGGCCACTCTGTTGCATATTCTTCAGTCATGCACCGCCAAAGACAGCTTCTACATCACTTGGAGCAGATCATGGCTAGATTCTTCAGGGATCTTATGTGGGACAGAAGAAGACTCATTGGATCAGTGGGGATAATATATGCCATCCTATTTCTGAGGGTTGTTTGGGGTTGCGCCGACTTTAAGATATTGCTGACGCCTTCAGTTACAAGTTGTGGTGGAGGTTATGCGAGGGCCATTCATTGTGGGCTCAGTTCTTGATCAGCAAGTATTGTTACAATGGGCTTCTGTCTCCCTGTAGAGTCCTTGTAACACATAATGATAGTCATTAGTGGAGGCGATTGAGGCAAGTCGGTATTCGGGCCCAAGAGCGGATTTTATGGTCTATTAGCAGTGGTAGCCGGGTCAGTTTCTCGGATGACATTTGGGTTGGCATAGGCCACTTGCGGATCATTGTTTGGATCGGTCGTTGGGACATATGACATTGGATTGGTTCATTCGTGATGGTGTGTGGGATCGGGATAGATTGTATCAGGTCTTGGTCTCCAGATGTGGGCTTCCTGCGAGTCTCATTGAGGATATATCTAGGGTTCCGATTCTACTGGGGTCAGAGGATATCATGCGGTGGATGCTTACCTCTCATGGTGGGTTTTCGATGTCTTACGCTAGATTCTATCCGGGAAGAAATCCTCGAGAACCTTCATCGTCTAGTGCCATTTGGAACGATGCTCTCATTCCTACTATTTCTATTTTCATTTGGCGTCTCCTTCGTAATCGTCTCCCTGTGGATATCAAGCTTCAGGCACGTGGCACTTCCCTTGCTTCACGTTGTTGTTGTTGCTTGCATAATACACATTCTTCTCCTCAGGTTGAATCTATCCCTCACCACTTTTTGATGAATGATATTGTTCAGTCCATGTGGAATCACTTTGTTCCTTGGTTTGACACTACACTTCCACACACCACTGATATGATATTATTCCTCACATTTTGGAGAAACCGCACACACAGATCACACACGAGGCACTTGAGTTTCCTGGTTCCTTGCTTGATTTTATGGTTTGTCTGGACGTAAAGGAATAGTGTAAAGCATCGACACCTTCCTTTCTTGGCATCTCACATTATTTGACAGGTGGAGCGGTATCTCTGGATTCTTGTTCGCGGACAAAGCCTATCAGCGCATGCACCATGTGCTCCAATCCGTCAACGTATCGTGGGGCCAGGAAGAATCTACTCTTCTGAACACTAACCAGGTGACCAGAAGTAGCAGAATAGTGCTCCAGAAAGTGTCTAAGCGTAACAAGACCATCCTCAGACGCCCTAGTGAAGATAACCACATCAACAACATAGGCCAAATGCGTCACTGGAAAACCCCACCGCGTCCGATAAATCATATGTTGGTGATGTCTAATAATGGAATCTAAGCCTCAAGATAAATACTCCGCCACCAGAACAAATAATGCAGGAGATAGAGGATTCCCCTGTCGCAGTCCTCGAGTCGAAGGAAAATATCCAGAAGGGCTACCATTAACTGAGCGAGAAAGCCGCAGTGCTCAATACAGCTGCCTATCATATCAATCCACCGAACGGGGAAACCCATATGAATCATGGCAGTATACAAGAAATCCCACTGCACCCTATCATAAGCTTTAGCCATATCCAGTTTCATCGCCACATTAGGAACCTTCGTGGCGATGTTGATATTATGGATAAGCTCCTGCGCAAGCAAAATGTTATCCGAGATAACACGTTCGGGGGTAAAGCCACTCTGATTCGGGGAAATAATCTTATTCGTCACATTGCATAAGCTAATCGGCCAAAACTCAGTCCACTTCCGAGGGTGAGGAACCATCGGAATGAGAACTATAGAGGTAGTTGTGAACGTAGACGGCCTGAGATTTCCCGAGAAGAAATCAATCACGGCATCCTCAATATCTGGTCTGATGAAATCCCAACAGTGTTGAAAGAACAACGATGAAAATCCATCAGGCCCGAAACACTAGACGGATCAATCCCAAAAACCGCATCACGGACCTCCTGGGTCGTCGGCATAGCACAAAGTCCCTCCAAATCAACGGAATCAGGAAGCCGAGGGAAGAACTCGTCGATGGGAGTGGTCAGATACTCCAAGTCAAAAGTCATTAGGGACTGAAAAAACTGGACAGCCGACTTTCGAATCTCAGAATCACGTGTGATCGTCACCCCATCATCATCAATCGAGTGGATCCTAGCGCGACACCTCTTCTATTTAACAAACCCATGGAAGAACTTAGTATTGCGCTCCCCCTCAACTGCCCACTTAACTGCAGCATTCTGGCGCCAAAAATCCTCCTCGATTTTTAAACATAGCTCATACTCAGCCACACACCGATGTAGCTCAGCCCGATGAGTCAGACAAGGATCATTGTCGTACACAGCCTGAGCCACAACAACAACATCATCTGCCAATCTAACCCGATCAAGAACATTACCAAATGTCTGGTAATTCCAACTCTTGAGTCTGTGCTTGACCCTGTTCAATTTGTGCTGCAAGTTCCTCATCCCAAAACAACCAGTGGGAGGCCCCCATGCTTCTTTGACTATCTGCAAAAAAGTATGGTGATGTATCCACATATGCTGAAATCGAAAAGAAGAACGAGGCACATGCGATAAAAATTGACAAGAAATGAGTAAATGAGCATGATCAGAGCAAACACGAGATAAATGCGTAACAACAGAAGAAGTAAACACATCAGCCCAGTGTTCATTATACAAAGCCCTATCAAGTCTCTCCTGAAGCCCACCTCTAGCCCAAGTAAAGATAGGCCCCTCACACCCCGCATCAAATAATTCACAGTCCGCAATCATGTAGGCAATGTCAAGCATCTCATCTGACCTATCAGAAGTACCACCAACCCTCTCGTGATCATGCAAGAAAATGTTAAAGTCCCCACTAACAAGCCAGGGTAACCCCTCCATAGTAATCGCAATCTCACCCAAGTTATCCCACATATCGTATCTAGCTACTCTATTACATTTAGCATACACAAAAGTCAAATAAATAGGCTGAGACAACACAGCAGAAGTCAACCTACAATGCAACAAATGCGCATGATCAACAAGAATGTCAAAATGCAAATGAGTAGCAGACATAATCCAAATATGATTAGAACAATTAGCTAATCCATGATCAAAGCCAAATCTGCGACAATAGAAACTAAAATCCGGAGAGGTCATAGGTTCTAAGAGCGCAACAAAAGGCAATTTATAACGAGTAATTAACGCATGTAAATGACGTTGGCTACCCGGATTAGCAATACCCCTCACATTCCACGTTAAAAATTTAATTGACATAATTAACAATTAGAAAGAGAAGAGGATTTAAAAATACCTGATCGATTTTGAGCTCGTTGCCCTACTCCTTTATTGAGAGCATTGTGCACAAATTTTCCTGATATTGAGCTCCGTTTTGTCAATTTTGGAAACTTATCAGCCCCAATTTTTTTAACCGTGTCCGACTATCTTGGAATAACAGTTTATACAATTTTCAGATTTTTAACCGGGGCGATTGCAATGAATCGAGTCAAGAAACCAACTTGGCGGGTTTATTTTCCAATATCTCACCAAATATTCTGTCCTCGATAAACAATGATGTGGGCTAATTGGAGCATGTGCAACAACAATTGGACCGTGGGATGAACCCAAACAGATTTGATCCTCTTCAATGGCAATAGGCACACTCGAATGAGCAGAAGAATTAGGAGAGTGGGCCACGTCATCTTGGTGAAGAGTACAAATATTTTTCTGAGTTGATCCAAAATTGATGGACTGAGTTGAACATTGGGCTGAATCAATTGAAATATCTTGGGCCCAGTTTAATAAACACAAATTGTCTTCATCAATCACTTGTAGATGCTGTTTACGGGCCAACAAAAAATTCGAATGGGCCCCGTTTTTCTTATTATTCACACGGTCCACTTGAAATTGTTTGCAATTATCAAAATTCTCCCTTAATAGGACGGCATAAATGGGATGGTGGGCCAATTGATGATCAATGACATTAGGGCCCAAATTAGAATTCAATTGGATATTGGAGGGTTGACTTTCCATATCAACCATCAACATATCATGCAACAAATTTCTCCCCACAACACGTCCAGGTTCATTGGGAAAGGATGGCATTTCTCCATTTTTCACAACTCCAACATATCCCAATAATTTATCCTGCAAATTAGGCATAATCTCCTCCTCTTCCAATACGGGGTCCTCCATAAAATCCTCCCCATGAACTGTATCTTTATTTTTAAAATTAACAACCAAATTGACATCATTTTTCGAATGTTGATATCCCAAATCTGCCCGACTTTGAATTTCCTGGTTTTTAGCATCATGAAAATTATCTTCCTTAGTGGCCTGAACATGATCTATTTTCAAGTGCAATAATGGTGGACCCAAGAGACATTCTTTAATGGCACTCAAATTTTTATCTAATCCATGTGAAGCACACAAATTAAGACCATGAGCATGAATTCCCACCTCAATGGCAGACAACAATGGGGTTGGATACACTTAGACAACCCATTAGATTTGGAAAGAATATTATCTCTATCTTCAATGTCGTCCAAATCATGCGTCTCCTTAAAAACCAAATTGTCATCTTTTTTTTTGAACATAAGATATTAAAATATTCATTCTTGTCCCTGCATGTTTGTTGGCCCCCATGATTTTTCAACTGTTGATTTACCAAATCTTTTAATTGATCTGGTCCGTTGGACTTAGTGAGAGTACCATCTGAAGGCTCCAAATCATCATCATTAAGAATATTGAATTGATTATGGGAAGATCCTTCAACCTTATCAAAATAAATGTGCCCAATTTTTTTTGCCAACTCCATAACCTCTTTAGATAAAAAAAACACGTCACCTTTGATCCCTTATTTCTCGCCATAATCCAAGCTTTCTGATTGGGCCGGTTCTGCACCAAATCACCCATGGAAACCATATTTGAATTAGGGTTTGGCTTTTCTGTCGAACATAAACCATTTAAATTGACCAAATTGCCCTTCTATTTGTTCTCAATCTCGGTTTTATCCACTGATGATGCGTTCATGGCAGCTCTCTTTCTTCCTGGGCGTCTAACCGGAGGAAGAGGTTTAGATTTATTGTCGTTCATGTAGCAATCGGCCTCACCATGTCCAATGTGTTTGCAAAAATTGCAATACAATGGAACTCTTTCATAAATGATTTTCTGAATATGCCTATTATCTCCAAACTTCAATACAATCTCCTCTATACGTTCTTTCTCTAAATCCAACTCAAGACAAACCCGAGCAAATGAGAGTCTTATCTCACGTGATGTTGGAAGATCCACTTGAAGGGGGCTGCCCAATTCCTTACAAATCGCAAATAATGCATGGTAATCGAAAAACTGAATCGGCAAACCTGGGAGACGTATCCAAACAGGTGCGAGGGGTGCTTCCATTTTTGGATTGAAAGAAAGAGTCCATTTAAGTATACGCATAGGACATTCCACGAGCATCCAAATCGTCCCCTTCCAAAGACGACTGTAGTACTCCTCTAACTGCAGCTTGATGATGATATGAGAATGATTGACAACGCTACATGAAAAAGGCCCCTTGATTTCCAAAGAAGACAATCCTTTCACAATTGCTTGAGCATGAGGAATGGCAAATGAAAACTTTCCAATCAAGGTAAGTCTCCACGCTGCATCGAGTCTATCTGACTCCAAAGAAGAAAAACTCAGAACCTTCTGTCCATCTTCAATCTCTGAAGAGCCAATTGGAATGATTTTCTTAGGATCAAAATAGAGATTAATCTGACTCGAAAAAGAGGGTGCTTTGTAAAAAATCGGCATAATCTATTCACCCACCTTCTAGATTATCGTAGCCACTTGGATTAACAGCATCAACCTACGATTTCACAAAGTTAGGGAAGCAAATCCACACCGGATCTACCGTGGACATTGGTGGGATGATAAAGCAGGGTTCGATGAAACCCTAGTGAAGAAGATAGCTGACAAAATTGAGAATTCTGGACTGAAACCCTTTCTAACAATGGAGTTTCAGACGACCTACGTTGAAGAGGTTGCGCAGTTCTACATGAACGCTGAAGTTCGCGATGAGGGCATCAAGTCCTCCATTCATGGAAAAGACTTTACCATCACTGCCGAAGACCTTGCGGAGCATTGCTTGCTGCCATCGGAAGGTGTACCGGAAATATTCAAAGCTGATGTAAACCTGGCTGCTGCATGGAAGGAAGTGGCCAGACCTGAGTGTGTTGCGAAGGTGGTTTACACAGCTGATAAGAAGCTGCTGAAGGACGATTACCACAAGTTGATGGATATCATCGCAAAATGTTTGGATATGAAGTTTGGAAGCTTCAATCAGCTTTCCAAAACCAAACTGGTCGTCATGGCCGCGATCATGGAGGAGAAGAAGGTCAACTGGGCAGAACTCGTCTATAGCAGACTCTGCCAGAATTTTGGGAATAAGTCCTTCAAGGATGATGGGTCATTTGGAGGATCTTTGGGGTACGGCCTTGTAATTGGCCGGTTGATGGAAGTGAAGGGCGTTCCACTCCGACATGGAAAGGCATTCGAAGTCAACAAGAAGATGTTCCGATCAAATCTTTCAGGAGCTTAGAAGAGAGCATATGCCAAGAGGGCGGATACAAGTGAGGGGGAATCAGCTGACCCAGTAGAAATAGTTGTTCCTCCCCTCCAAAGAAGAAAGTTGTTCCCGCAGCTGCAAAGAAGAAGGCTGCCCCTGCATAAAAAAAAACAACTGCACCTACCCCTACAGCCGAGTCACCTGCCCCTGCAGCCGTGTCTCCTGCCCCTGCAGCCGCAGCGGAGAAGGAACCTCAAATACCTTCTCCAGTTGTTAAGAAAAAGAGGACTAACAAGCTAAGAAAGCCAGCTCCTCAGACCAAGAAAGTAGCACTGGCTCCCGCCACCCAAGACTCTGAGGAAACCATATCCGAACTAGAAATTCTTCTGGTAAGGACCAAAAGAAAAGACTCTACAAGCGTTCAGAGCATGAGAAAACAGCTGAGTCTGCCACTCAGCTAGAACAGATCGCTGAGACAGCTGGAGAAGTAGAGTCTCCAGAAATCATTGATGAAATAGCCAAGTCTGCTGAGGCCGATCAATAGAGGAAAGTCGAAGACCCAGCTGTGGATAGGACAACTGAGGAACAAGAAGCAGCTAAGATAGCTGAATCTCCTGTCGACAGGGGATGTCTCCGCCCGCGACAGATGCTGCTGAGGGTGTTGAGCAACAAAGTTTGCTACCTCCATTCCTGTCGACAGAAAGAAGTACATCAGGTAGATGATGATGATGATGTGATCATGCTATCTCCACCATATCCAGAAATCCAAAATCGTCTGCGCGAATGGAGGAAGTGGAAGCTGAGTCGCTCAAGGGAACAGTTCCAAAGACTTGAGATTATTGAAAAAGAAGAAGAACTGATGAGTTTCCTTGGGTTGACAACAGTGGTCCAAGCACTCGATGAAGAGAACTGCCTGGATATCTTGAATATCTTCAAAGAAAAGGAGAAGGAAAGGTTGGCAGAAGAGGCTGAAGCTCCTGAGAAGGCCAACATCTGTCCTTTCACTGGAACCACTGATCACACTCATCCCCTCTTCGATGCTCTCTCAGGAAGTGATGAGGATCTGGACCCTGCTGCTGCGACAGAAGAGCTAGAAACGCAGCAAGCCATGCGGGAATCCAAGATCCTACATGAGCAACAGCTGATGGAAGGACCAGGAGAGTCTTCCAAATCACGGCTGGAGATTGATCCATTGGGAGTGGTACAACAAATTGCCAATGTTATTGCTACCACCACTTCCCCAGCTCACTCAGAGGATGGATCTAGGGGACCTGGCGATGAAGCTGGGAACTTGGGGACCCAAGTTGAGCAAACCCCTATTGAAGGTGTCTTACCACCTGCCCCAACGGCTGAACACTCATAGGAAACAACCGGGAGTTTGGAGAAGAGTGTCCCTAACCCAAGTCACTCAGCTATAAAACTCCACGTGTCGAATGAACTTGGAGGCTAGCAACCAAAAAAAAAATGCTCTGCCCTCTCTCACACACCTGCACACAATTTTTTCACACACATTCACTATGTTCTTCACGTTTGGGCCGATTTCACACGGAGTTTTCAAGGATTTCATCATTCTTAAGGGAGTTTTTGTGTTTTTGTTTCGGATTTCACACATTCTGTTTATCTTTTGTGTTTTTCATTTTTGTTTTTTCGTTACTATTGCCTTTTTCGTTTTTCTCAGCTGTTCCTTTTCTTGCCTTTTCTGCTCTGTCCAGGTTTTACATCCTCCTTCATGGCGGAAAATCAACCTCCTAAGTATGAGTCATATGCAAATGTGACTGCTTCAAGTTCTATTCGCTCTAACCTTTCTTTTGACCCCAAGAGAGTCGTTCCAGTTGGCACCCACCAGGTTAGGGATGGCAAGCAGGTTCTTGGCTTTTCTTCCTCAGAGAATGATCGTCTTGCAGAGTCTTGGAAGCTCTCCTTGATTGGAAAATTTTCCTTTGCGATCCCTCACCCCAAAGGAATCGATTCCGGGTTTGCTGCATTGAATTTGAAGGGGCCTTTCTCTTGGTGCTTTGCAAATCCTTGATATATTATCATAAAATTATAGCTTGAGGAGGACTTTAATAAGTTATGGATGGGCACTCTTTGGTCGTTGGGGGACTGCCCGTTGCGTGTGTTCAAGTGGACACCTTCATTTAATCCGAGAATGGAAGCCCCTCTCGCGCCGATGGGATTCGTCTACCAGGCCTGCCCATTCATTTTTTTGATCATAATGCCCTTTTTGCTATCATCAATATTATAGGTATGCCTCTTCAAGTGGACTCCCTGACAGCTTCTCGATCTCGTTTATCTATGGCTCGGGTTTGTATTGAACTGGACTTATTGAAGGAAAGAACTGAAGAAATTTTACTTGAGTTTGATGAGACTTCACAGGTTCAAAAGATTATATATGAAAGGGTTCCAGATTATTATACTCATTGCAAGCATATTGGACACTCTATTGTGGGATGCTACATGAACGGGAATGCAAGTCGTCCACCACCACCTGCTAGGCGACCTTCTTCCATAGCAGGTTCTGTAGGTCACGACCTCAAGGGGTTATGTGGTATTTTGGATAATTCAAGGGGTGCAACGGGTATTTCTAAGAGTTCTAGGACTGAAATCTCTAATCCTAATCGAGGTACTAATAAAGTTGTTGCTCCCGATCATCATTGGATAAAGGTCAAAAGGAAAGGACTTAGAGAAACGGGTTTGATTTCTAAGGAATGTCTGATATTAGCCAAGAACTCAAAACATACATATTTTGCAGATAATCACTCATATGCTGAAGGTTCTGGCACTAATCGATTCTCAAGTCTGGTAAATGGTGATTTTTAGCTAGTGGATACCCAGTCTCAATTAATCAAGGGCCCAGATCAGGTTAATGGTTTTCATTTGGACGATCGGATTGATTCCATAATTGTGGAAAAAAATCTGGTTGGCAACGTGGCAGTTTCTAGATTCGAGCGTACGGCTACCATTAGAAGTCCTAATATTATGGGAGACAATTCGTCTTTGCAAAGCGAGTCCCGAAAATGGGATTTCCAATAAAAAGAACATTAATTTTGGGAAAAAATAGATAACCTCGCGCGGTTGAGAGTGAGCTTATTCAAGATACGGGCAACACAGTAGGATGCTCTATTATTATTTTTTCTAATGAGGACAAACTTGCAGAAGAGCATGCGTCTGGCGTGAGGAAGGGTGATAATTGTGGTGTATTATTTGATGATAATCCCCCTGAGCTTTCGCACTCTACTATACCTTTGGATGGTGTAATTGCCCAACTTGATTATAATAGAATTTTGAAGGGTCCCACAACAACACCTTTCCATGTTGAGGATGGCAAGCACAATTTGGATCATGACACCCCACGCGCTGCGGTCGATAGCTTGGAGGGCCTAGGCATTTTTTTGTCTCCAGCCCATACCTCTCAACGGGACCCACCATACAATCCCTCCTCAGCATTTTTCGATCTGCACAAACCCGCATGCGCAACGACCACATCCCTTGTGGGCCCTAGTGTTTGTTTGTCCCCTTTACATATTTCAACCCATCACTCTCATTTGGTCCCACCATACCACCCACCGTCTAAACCGTCCGTCCAAGGAATGTTTGAGCAAAGATGGCATCTTTGACCATACATGTGTTATTAGTGGAAAATTAGATGGGCCCACGTCCATTCCTTGTTTTGCAAAAAAGGTTGGTGATTCCCGATCTTTGATTAAAGTGGGCGGCCACAACAATATTGGGCCAAACTTTTCGTCCACTTTTTGTGTTGCGGACCCAGGTGTTTTTTTGTCTCATTTACAACATTATTCGAGTCAAAAAGTTCCAATGGGCCATTCTTCCTCGAGCGAGCCAGCGCAGGACGACCACAACGATCGGCCCATACGTGTCCATTGGCCCATTTCTTTGGCCCAATCGTCTCGAATCGTCCACACTCGAAGCCTTTAGATCGATTTCTTTAGACAAAGGGAAGGTTTTGTCTACGACATGTGCTCTAAGCCCAATATCTATTCAAGAGGCCCAACCTTCTTCACCCAACGAGCCATTGTTGTCCGAGCCGTCCAGCTCAATCGTCACCGCAGCGTCTCATGGCCCACTTGGCTCCACCGATTCCCTTGAGCCCAACACTAGCACCTCTGCTGCCCATACTCTCACTCCGATGGCAGCCCAATCCCTAGATGGCGCACATATAATTGATTTCAAACAAAGAACAAGGTGTAATTCCATATGTTCACCGCCAGGTGACGTTGACAAATTGGATAAATTGTGTTCGAAAAATTCCACCGATATAAATGGTTCAAAATTGCAACAAGGTGTTGGAAACAAAGTAAATCGTGCATACATCCTCAGTCATTTAAAAAAGTCAGAATCGTTCAAGAAAGGTGGAGCAGATAAACTCCTCAAATCGCCAAATAAAAGAGTTAAATCGGGAAAGCTCGTTCACACCCTTTTAGCTAAAGGAGGGAGCCAACGACAACAAAATCGATCAGGTGTTTCTGATTCCTCTGCTCACTCTAATTGTTAATTATGTCGATTAAATTTTTAACGTGGAATGTGAGGGGTATCGCTAATCCGGGCAGCCAACGTCATTTGCATGCGCTAATTTTTCGTCATAAATTGCCTTTTGTTGCGCTTTTAGAACCTATGACTTTGCCTGAATTTAGTTTCTATTGTCGTAGATTTGGCTTTGATGATGGCTTATCTAATTGTTCTAATCATATCTGGATTATGTCTGCTGCTCATTTACATTTTGACATTCTTGTTGATCATGCACAACTATTACATTGTAGGTTGACATCTGCTTTGTTGCCTCAGCCTATTTATTTGACTTTTGTGTATGCTAAATGTGATAGAGTAGCTAGATATGTTTTGTGGGATACCTTGCGTGAGATTGCGATTAGTATGGAGGGGTTACCCTGGCTTGTTAGCGGTGACTTTAATATTTTTTTGCATGATCACGAGAGGATTGGTGGTATCACTGATAGATCGCATGAGATGCTTGATTTTGCCTATATGATTGCGGACTGTGAATTATTTGATGCAGGGTGTGAGGGGCCTATCTTTACGTGGGCTAGAGGTGGGCTTCAGGAGAGACTTGATAGGGCTTTGTATAATGAGCACTGGGCTGATGTGTTTACTTCTTCTATTGTTACGCATTTATCTCGTGTTCGCTCTGATCATGCCCCTTTACTCATATCTTGTCGGTTTGTACCATACGTGCCTCGTTCTTCTTTTCCGATTTCAACATATGTGGATATGTCACCATACTTTTTTGCAGGTTGTCAAGGAAGCATGGGGGCATCCCACTGGTTGTTTTGGAATGAGGAGCTTGCAACACAAGTTGAATAGGGTCAAGCGGAGACTCAAGATTTGGAATCACCACACGTTTGGTAATGTTTTTGATCGTGTTAGACTGATGCGATTTGAGGCAGCTTTCAGCTCAGTATATGATAGTGATCCGTCTCCGACTTATCGGCCTGAGCTTCATCGTTGTGTGGCTGAGTATGAGCTACGTTTGAAAATGGAGGAGGATTTTTGGCGCCAGAAAGCCGCAGTTAAGTGGGCAGTCGAGGGGGAGCGCAACACTAAGTTTTTCCACGGATTTGTTAAGCAGAAGCGGTGTCGCGCTAGAATTCACTCGATTGACGATGATGGAGTGGTAATCACCCAGGATTCTGAGATTCAGAAGTCGGCAGTTCAGTTCTTTCAGTCCTTATTGACTTCTAACTTGGAGTATCTGACTCCCCCTGTAGATGAGTTCTTTCCCCGACTTCCTGATTCCGTTGATCTTGATGGACTTTGTGTTATGCCGACGGCTCAGGAGGTTCGCGATGCGGTGTTTGGGATTAATCCGTCTAGCGTTTCGGGGCCTGATGGATTCTCATCTTTGTTCTTCCAGCACTGTTGGGATTTCGTCAGATCGGATGTTGAGGATGCGGTGGTTGACTTTTTCTCGGGTAATCTCATGCCGTCCATGTTCACGGCTACATCTATTGTTCTCATCCCGAAGGTTTCTCACCCTCGGAAGTGGACTGAGTTTCGGCCGATTAGCCTGTGCAACGTGACGAATAAGATTATCTCTAAGATTATGAATGCGCGGTTGGTCTCGATTCTACCTTTGATTGTGTCGCCGAATCAGAGTGGTTTCACACCCGGTCGTGTCATCTCGGATAACATTTTGCTCGCGCAGGAGCTTATTCATGATATCAGCTTCGCCACGGAGACTCCTAATGTGGTGATAAAGCTGGATATGGCTAAAGCTTATGATAGGGTGCAATGGGATTTCTTGTATACATCTATGATTCACATGGGCTTCCCCGTTCGGTGGATTGATATGGTTGGCGATTGTATTGAGCAACTGCGGCTTTCTCTGATTACAGTTAATGGTATCCCTTCTCGGATATTTTCCTTCAACTCGGGGATTGCGGCAGGGGGATCCTCTATCCCCTGCCTTGTTTGTTCTGGCGGCGGAGTATTTATCCCGTGGATTGGATTCCATTATTAGACGACACCGGGATATGATTTATCGGACGCGACGGGGTTTTCCGGTGACTCACTTGGCCTATGCTGATGATGTTGTTATCTTCACTAGGGCGTCTGACAATGGCCTCGTCACGTTGAGGCACTTTCTGGAGCACTATTTTGCTACTTCTGGCCAGCTAGTAAGTGTCCAGAAGAGTAGATTCTTTCAGGCCCCACGTTACATTGACGGTTGGGAGCACATGGTTCATGGGCTGACAGGCTTTGTTCGCGATGACTTGCCGATGACTTATTTGGGTGTCCCTTTGTTCAAGGGCCGAATGACGAAAGAGCTCTTCCTCCCTGTGATTCATAGGATGTTGGATAGAGTCGTTGGGTGGTCGCATCGGCATCTCTCCTTTGGTGGTAGGCTTGCTCTTATTCGGAGCACGCTAATGGCCACCCCGTTGCATATTCTTCAGGTTATGCAGCCGCCAAAGATAGTTCTTCAGCAGTTGGAGCAGATCATGGCTAGATTCTTCTGGGGCTCCTATGCGGCATGCCCGTCAATTTTCTCCTAAGATTTGGATCGAGTTGGACGCAGCGGCGGTGGTCACCACGATCACTTCTGGTGGCCTTGGCTCTTGGCAGGTTCAGCACACCCTGATTCACATTCGGAACATGCTAAGGGACTTTCAGTATTCGATTTCCCACATACACAGAGAGGGGAATCGACCAGCTGATCACCTAGCGGAGTTGGGAGCTGCTGCTCTTGGCAGCCACATTGTTGATGAGGGCATGGCTTCTCACCACCTCCTTGCGCTCATTCGGATGGACCAGCTGGGATATCCGAGCTTCAGATTTTCGTAGATCATTGGTTCTCCTTTTATTTTTTAGATTTCTCATTACGATAGTCTTTCTAGATTTCGTAGTGATATGTTATTTGTTCTTTGATTTTCTCCCGCCTTGACGGGCATGACATTGTATGACATTTTGATTATTTGATATACAAGTAGGGGATCACGCCTAAAAAAAAAAAAAAAAAACCCAAGTCACTCAGCTAGTGTGCCAGCTGAGGGGTAACTCCCTCTGCTGTAGCTACGTCGGAGGATGCTGCAGATGACTCCACAAAGAAACTAGGAGACGAAATGGAGAAGGAACAACAAACAGAAACACAGCAGGTTGTCACTAATGAAGCTCGGACAATTGAGATTGTCTCAGCTGAAGTGCCAACTGCTCTGCAGGCTGAGGATGCTGTTGATGCAGTCGAGGTACAGGATGGATCTGCCGTGGGAATTAACACTCTGGGCAATGAAAGTGCAATCCACGGAGTTGAGACTCATGTGGATGCCACCACAGAAGACCCTAAGATAGCTTAGTCTGTCGAAGGGATTGTCCAAGGCCTTGTTGCAGTTGAGACTGCTGGAGGTACTGAAGGCCTACGGGAGGTTGAGACTTCTCGAGGTAAAGAGACAGAAACGCAGAACATTCCTCTTGTTATCATTGATGCATCTAAGAAGGAGATAAGTGTCCTTCATTATTCCCAAGACAACCCTGACATAACTTTTATGGGATCTGATGGTGAAGATGAAGTTGAGTCATCAACTGTTGCAAATCCAAAAGACTCAGCTGAGGATGTTCTTCCAAGCACGAGTAAGTCAGATCTCAAGGCTACTCATCAAACATTCACTTTTGATGATGAGCAAACCCTTCAACTCTCGTCATCGTCCGATGACGCCACTGATACGGCCGAGGACCAAACAACTCAAAAGGAAAAACCAACTGAGACCGACGAAGCTGTTGAGACAGCTAAGACTCAACCAGCTGGGTCTACACCACAACAGACCCAGTGAATCACGATCAGCTAATCGCGGGCTCCCAATCTGCGCAGCGAGAATTGACTCAACTAGGCACATCACGGCCACAAGTCATTGTTGAACATATTCCCTATGTCCGTGATGATGCGTTTGAAGAAACGTTCCCCTTCTTACTGGAGCTGCCTGATCTGGATAAAGAATCAGCTAGAGAGCAGAGACGCTTCTACAAACATGATCCAGTCATTCCCACAGATACCATCGTCCCAGCAAATTTTGATTTTGATGTTTCTTGGCCGCCAGCTAAGACGGAGGTAACAGCTGAGGTTCGAGAAGTCTTCAAGGGAATTTTTGCAGAAATAGAGAAGATGGAAAGGCACCAGGCCTTATTGGACATGCGGCTGGATAACAGAGATGCAAACCTTATAGCTGATCTGCGTGGAATAGTGGTCAGAATCAGGGAATGGTGGCAACAGCAGCAGACAATGCGTGTGGAACAGGTCCGATATTTCAAAGCATTGTACAATAAACTTTTGATCTGGAGCACTGATAATGATGATATGAAGAGAAGGATGCAAGAAAATATTGATAGAATGCATGACTCCCACAATACTGAAATGCAACTGCTGCGTGAATTTCACAAGAAAGAACTTCTGCGCGTCGAGGAGAATATGGAAAATAAATTCAGCATGCTCATGGCTGAAATGAAGCTGGTGGCAGCTGAATCCAAAGCTACCCGCTCAGAATTATGTGCAGCATACACTGCAGCAGACTCGAAGCACAACTCAGCTATCACCCGCCTGGACTTCATGCTGACTGGTCTATTCCCAGCAGTTTCTCTCTCCTTTGATGATGCCAAAAAGGGGGAAGAGGAATACCTAAAGACGTTGAAAGGGTCAGAAGTCGAGAAAAAGGACGCAGCTGTTGAGAAGCAGAAGAAAACAAACAAAGAGCGAGAAGAAAGATAAGGGAAAATCCGTTGAGGGGGAAGGTTCAAAGGACATGACTTTGATGGTTGCTAGAACCCCCCAACAAGGACTCATCACAGCTGACATCAACAACAAACTTCCAGTGACTCTGTCGCTCCAACACTCTGTTGTGGCCATGTCTAAGAAAAAGAAAATCGTAGAAGCAGAGATGAAGGAGGTCGAAAGAAAAATGGATGCCCATGCAATGGACATACTGAAACAATACGGAGGCATTCCGGCAGGAAAAGACATTGATGCCATTCCAGCATTTACGCGAGAGGCGAGCCACGATCGGTGGAAGAATTCAAAACGCTCGAATCCGAGGGATACTTCAAGAATATTTCCATAGCCCAAGCCTGGACTTGTATTGGGAGAAGTGCAAGGCATGCGAAGAAGGCGACAAACAAAGCAGACTACGACGATCACTCTGCTGGTCACTCTTCTGGAAAGAAGAAGACTCCAGTAGAATATACGCCCAGAGGAAGAGGAAGGAGTGGTGGAGACAGAGGTTTTCAACCTAGACCTCTACCCAAGAATATTGAATATGTAGATCCGGGCAAGAAGGGAAGGATCTACTGGGCTGGATATGACGAAGTAGCCAACCGGGAAGTGGCTAGAAGAATGTCGACTATGTCAAAAGGATCAAAGAAGAAAATAAGAGACAAGATCAACTATGGGAAAAGAGTCAACGAAGATAAGAAAGAAAAAGAAAAGACGAAGCTGCTAGAAGAGCCTACGAGAAAAAAAGCGGTGAAGAAAAAGAAGAAGAAAAACAGAGAAAGAGACTAGAAGACGACAGAGATGAAGAGGAAAGAAGGAGGCAAAAGGCGATGAAGTGTTGTTGTCCACCCTTCATGTATTTCACTATTGTAAATACATATGTATGTAAGTCTTCTGTACGATGAATAAAAGTTATGAAATGTTTATATTTTTGCTTAGATATAGAATACCATGTTGCTCTATTACACTTTGTAAACAGCTGTGTAAAGGACAAGAATGTTATGGTCAATAAAAAGATCGATTCTACACATACATTCTCTGTTTCTACATTGTCTGTATGTATCTTTGCTTTTTACTTTTTGTATGTATGTTTCAAGTTTTGGCATCATCAAAAAGGGGGAAATTGTTGGGAATTTATTGCTTAGATTTTGATGAATGTCATGTAAAACTTAGACTAGAAAGTTGGCACCCCATTTTCCTTGTAATTTGTATTGTAATAGATAGGGTTGTACTAGCTGAGTCAAGTCAGCTATGTCTGGACATACAAGAAGTCAACTGAAGACTGGGATAAAGACTCCGTTGTGAAGAAGCTGAGTATGGCAAGGAACAGAAGTCAAGAAGTCGACTGAAGGAGTATCAGCTAATATACAGTTGTGTGAAGTTTCAGTCAAGTCAACTCAAGAAGCCAAGTCAAGTTGAAGTGACAGATAAGTCATTCAATCATTGGAGCAGACTCAAGTCACCTGGGGAAAAGACAGTTGCAAAGAGGAGTTAACTGAAAAGAAGCCGTTGCACAGAAGTCAAGAATATTACCTAAAACAAGTAATACTTCCAAGCTGCCATGTCTTAAAGTGCTCAGTCCTAGAGGTGTGCAAAAGGAATAAACAAATGGGAAGCACTGCACCTTGTGTCAGACTCTGAAAAGCTGAATGTTCATTTAATACGAGGTAATGTCAATATCAAGGACTGCAACAAGACAAGCCAAAAAAAAAACACAAGTGACTTTTGAAAATCAGCCTATCTCTTAAACGGGCAAATTTTTGAAAGTTCACTATAAAAGGCTGAGGAATCACTTTGAGAAAAGGTTACCTTGTGAACCTTGACAACCTGAATCATTCAAGCTATTATTCGAACTGTAACCTGCAATTCACTCTCAAGTTATTCAAGCAAATCCTCAAGCCTAAATTTCGAAGGAAATCAATCCAACACCAAGCTGTGAAGGAAAGACAACTTCAAACTGTTGAAGAGGAAACTTTTGAAGAATCAAAAGGGGTCTACATTCCAAGGAGGATTGTAGAAAGGTTCAAGGTCGAACCAGTCTCAAGTTATTGGAGGGCTTCGTGATCAAATCCAAGAAGTTTGAGCAAGTGAGCTCAAGTAGCAAAGCGGCCGCATGTGAAGAAGGCCGAGTCATACGAGAAGCCGGATGTGTGACCAAAACAATCTCCGGGCCGAGTCCCAAAGGATCAAGTCACCGTGTGATCAAGACTTGTATCGGGTGATAACCACTTTGTACTCGATCAATACTTAGTGGACTCCTCCAGGAGTTGGAGAATAGAGGATTAGAAGAATTACCCCATCTTCGAACCTCTATAAAAATTATTGTGTCATTTATATTTTAGCATTCAATTTCTGCATATCATTTCATATCTCACGATAATTTGCTATCCAACGATAACTAACAAAGTGCTAACCAAGTGTTAAAACAAACTTAAACCAAATTCAAGGGTGTTAAGTCTTCCGCTGAAAATTTCATCTCGGCCAAGTTAAGTATTAGATTAAACAGTGAGTTATTCTACCAACACTCGATCAGTCATTGAGTGGCTAACTCTGTTGGTTAACTAACTTAGTTGTCCCTCAAGGACATAGGCGAAATTAACTGAACTAATTTAAAAGGACTAAATTCAATTTACGAACTAATTTTAAAATCGGAAGATGGACTAATGGAATAGGCTTGGATGCCCTCTCCTTCCTTTCATCATCTTTGGCATCTCTCTTATAAGTTGGTAAGGTTTATTCAACCCCCCCTCTAAACCTTACTCACACCCCTTGGGACCTACACCAATAATGTCAAAGAACAAGACTCACAAATTGCAAAGCTGATGAACAAAATAGATAGTGCTGATACAAGCCGTGCGATGGGCAAGCAAGTTGAAACACATGAGGAAGTTGAGATATCAATGAAGAAACGCCAAATGAGAAGGATAAGTCTCCGAAAAATGAGTTGCAAGTCTCGACTGATGGGTTGATTCTAGTCGACCAACTTAAGGAGTTCATTATAGGAACTATTAAGGACAAATTCGATGGAAGTTCCAAGTCATCTATAAGTTATGCCAAACCATACAACCAAAGAATTTACAACTTGAAGATGCCCGCCGGTTACAAACCTCTGAAGTTCCAACAATTCGACGGCAAGGGCAACCCAAAGTAACATGTGGCTCAGTTTGTCAAAACGTGTAATGATGCTGGGACTTATGGAGATCGCCTTGTAAAACAGTTTGTCCGATCCTTGAAGAGAAATGCATTCGATTGGTATATTAACTTGGAAGCAAACTCGGTTAATAGTTAGGAGCAATTAGAACAGGAAGAACCTGTCATCGACTACATCAATCGATGGAGGAACTTGAGCCTCAATTGTAAAGACCGATTGTCATAAGCTTCGGCTATTGAGATATGCATCCAAGGAATGCATTGGGGTCTTTGATACATCCTTCAGGGAATCCAACCGAAAAAATTTGAAGAATTGGCTTCAGGCTCATGATATGGAGTTAAGCATGGCCGCAAGTGGAGTTGAAGGACCACCCATCCAAGAGCCTCAAAAACCCAAAGAACGATATGAAGCTAAGAAAGGGGGCAAGTTCTCTTCTAAATCTCCAAACAAAGAATCCATGGCGGTTAACACAACACCTATAAAGTTCAAGGGGAGTGCAAATGCGAAGGATAATGAGAAGAAAGACACTCCTCAAGAGAGAGAGCAAAGAAAGTTGGCTCTAAGGGAAATGCAAGCAAAACAATACCCATTCCTCGACTCTGATGTCTTTGGGATATTTGATGATCTGCTCAAGGCAAACCTCATTGAACTACCCAAAATGAAACGTCCCAATGAAGCTGGGCGGGTGGGTTGATGACCCGAAGTACTGCAAGTACCATCATTTGGTAGGCCATCCAATCCATGATTGCTTCATTTTCAAATATAAAGTCATGCAGTTATCCCGCCAAGGAAAGATATCGCTAGAGGAAGATAGCACAACTAGCAATCTTATCAATATTACATTTGGATCTCTTGATGCTGTGATGGAGAATACACCTAAGTGGAATGATGGTAATATCGCATGTAACGTGTTAAGTGAGAAACGGACTTTATCTAGCGAAGCATGTTTGATTGAGAAAGAAATTGACAATATTACTGAAGATTGTGTTTCAACAATGACTTTCACCAATGAGGGCTTGCTGCTTTATTTCAAACCCCATAACAGGCCATTGTTCATGACCGGTTGTACTCGTGAGCAAAAGGTAAATAGGATTTTGATTGATTGAGGCTCAGCAGTAAATATCTTTTCGTTGTGCACATTGAAAGAGTTAGAAATCCCCATGGATGTACTCGCAAATAGTCGTTTGATGATCCAAGGCTTCAACCAAGAGGGGCAAAGGGATCTCAGCATCATAAGATTGAAATTATGGATGGGCGAAATGTCCTCAATTGCACCATTTCATGTCATAGACGCTAAGACTTCTTAAAATATGTTTCTGGGACGTCCTTGGCTACATGAAAATGGGGTGGCTCCTTCTACTTGGCATCAATGCTTCAAGTATTGTAGAGACGGTATGGTAAAGAAAGTTCTTGGAGATGATAAACCTTTCACCGAGGCAGAGTCACATTTTGCCGATGCCAAGTACTACTTCGAAGACATTAAGGCAATGAAGGCTTCAGAAAATCCACCTAAGCCACAAGATGATGAAGTCAAAGAGGGCAAAATCAAGAGTGCTTCTGCAAGTCACGATGACAAAACTTGATGATAAGAAACCATCTCCACAACCACTCGAAAAGTTTGTCCGCCCAGCTGAGGGACCTAAGACTGAACATGGAGAAGGACTCCAAAATGCGAAATGTTTTGATCCGAAAGCTTACGACTTGATAAAGTTGGATATACTCCGCAAGAAAATCCTACCTTGGGGAGCTCCCTTCTGAAGCTACGAATACTGAAAAGATGTCAAAAGGAAGGGGACATGTGGCTAAAAATACTCGGACAGGTCTTGGATTTGTGGCATCGACTCCCATTTGTATCACCATTAGAAGAGCCAACATCAATTATGTGTTTGAAGGAGAACTTTCATCGATGGAGGATGCCTTTGATGAAAATGGAAAAAAGGTCTGACGAATATCAGTCTTTGATAGACTCAGATCCATTCAAAAATTGAAGAGAAAAGGAACCATCCATCAGATATTGGACATCTCTACATCATCAAAATATTGCAAAAGATCTAGAAATTCACGGGCTACTGAAAAGCTTTGAAGCCTTGTTCCATCTCGTATGAAGCGACAAACTACTTTGTTCATATCATGTGAAAGGGTGTTGAAAGCCAAATTTCAAACTGTTGTTTTCAAGAAACCTCTAGACGATGAAGATGATAAAGAAAGCGTGGCATCGACATATCATATCACCTTGAGCAAAGAAAGGGAAGAAGAAGATGCCAAAGATGCTCATCCCAAACTTGAAGAAGAGATAAAAGCCACGGTCGACGAGCTAAAAGAAATTAATTTGGGCGACAATGATAATCCACGACCAATCTACATCAGTGCATTGTTAACAACTGACGAAGAATAATCGTATATCGAATTGCTTCAGGAGTATAAGGATGTATTCGCTTGGTCCTATGAAGAGATGCCTGGATTAGAACCAAAAGTAGCAGTACATCACTTATCCATTAAGAAAGGAACCCGTCCAATTAAGCAAGCTCAACGATGATTTCGGCCTGACTTGTTTCCATTGATCGAAGCTGAAGTAAACAAGCTCATTGAAGCTGGGTTTATCCGAAGAGTCAAGTACCCTACATGGATCTCGAGCATTGTCCCTGTAAGGAAGGAGAATGGTCAAATCAGAGTTTGCATTGACTTTAGAGATTTAAATGGGGCGTGTCCCAAAGACAATTTTACATTGCCCATCACTGAACTCATGATTGATGCCACTACGAGCCATGAAGCATTATCTTTCATGGATGGATCGTCTGGATATAATCAAATAGGTATGGCTCCAGAGGATGAAGAGTTGACAGCCTTTCGTACCCCGAAAGGTATATATTGCTACAAAGTGATGCCATTCGGTTTGAAGAATGCTGGAGCTACATATCAAAGAGCCATGCAGAAAATCTTCAATGACATGTTTCATAAAAATATTGAGTGTTATGTCGATGATGTGGTCGTGAAGTCTAAGAAGCGAGAAGACCACCTCCTTGATCTGAGGAAAGTTTTTGAACGATTACAGAGATATCAACTTAAGATGAACCCACTGAAATGTGCATTTGGTGTCCGGTCTGGAAAGTTTCTTGGGTTTGTAGTTCGTCATCGAGGTATTGAGATTGAGCAAGCAAAGATCGATGCGATAGCAAAGATACCTAAACCTCGTGATATTCACGAACTCAAAAGTTTGCAACAAAATTGGCTTATCTTCGAAGGTTCATTTCAAATCTAGCCGGTCGATGCCAGCCATTCAGTCGTCTTATGAAGAAAGTTGTTCCTTTTGAATGGGATTAATCTTGCTGGAATGCTTTCAAAAGTATCAAAACATATCTGATGAAGTCTCCTATGTTGGTTTCACCAGTGTCAGGCACCCGTTGATCCTTTATATTGCTGCTTAAGAACGTCTGGTTGGAGCTCTACTAGCACAAGAAAATGATAGTGGAAAAGAGAGCGCTTTATACTACTTGAGTCGGATGATGACACCAAATGAGTTGAATTATTCACCGATTGAAAAGATATGCTTGGCATTAATCTTCGCGATCCAAAAATTGAAGCACTACTTTCAAGCTCACACAATTCGTCTGGTCTCTTAAGCAAATCTACTAAAGTATGTTATGACAAATCCAGTCCTTTCTGATAGACTTGCAAGGTGGTACCTACAATTGCAACAATTTGAAATCACATATGTCCCTCAAAAGGTAGTAAAAGGGAAAGTCTTGGCGGACTTCTTGGCAGATCATCACATCCTGCTGAGTGGGATTTATCCGATGAATTACCTAATGAAGATGTGCTTGTAATCGATATTTACCCTCCATGGAAGATGTACTTTGATGAAGCTTCTCATAGAGAAGGAGCTAGAGCTGGAATTATCTTCGTTACATCTGATAGATAAATGTTGCCTTACTTATTTACTCTAACTCAAAATTGTTCAAACAACATTGCTGAATACCAAGCTCTTATCCTTGGGTTGGAGATGGCGGTTGACATAAAGCAATTGCGTCTTGAAGTTTATGGAGACTCTAAATTGGTGGTTAATCAACAACTTGGAGTATATGAAGTGAAGAAGCCTGATCTACTCCCATACGTCAATTATGCGAAGAGGCTTATTGGATGGCTTGGAGATGTAACAATTGGGCCTATTCCAAGGAAGGATAATAAACAAGCCGATGCTTTAGCAAAACTTGCTTCTACACTCGCCATGCCTGAAAGTGAAGCTCGTGTGCCAATTTGCAGAAGTAGGGTAGTACCTTCAATCTTTGATGATGAAGGCTACAATGAAGAAGAAGAAAATCACGTTGTAGAGGTATTTGAAATTGAGAAAGAAGATTGGCGTCAACTACTTGTGGATTATTTGAAGTATGAAAAGTTACCTAACGATCCACGACAAAGGGTAGATGTTCGACGTCGTGCGACTCGCTTCATTTACTACAAGGCACAATGTATAGACGATCATTTGATGGAATCTTCTTGTGATGTTTAGGCGATGATGAAGTTGTTCAAGCCATGGATGAAGCTCACTCAGGGTTTTGTGGCGCCCATCAGTCAGGCCCAAAGTTACACTTTCGTATTAAAACAATGGGCTACTATTGGCCGACAATGGTGAAGGTCTGTATGGCTATTTGGTGCTTGGGGGTTGGATGTGGTTGGACCTATGACAAAGTCATCCGGAGGGCACTTGAATATCTTAGCTGTGACAAACTACTTTTCTGGCCGAGGTAGTACCCCTCAAAAAAGTGAAGAAAGAAAATGTCGCCGACTTTATCCGCATAAACATTATTTATCGCTATGGGATCCCTCGATACATAATAACGGATAACGGGAAGCCCTTCTCAAATAGCCTCATAGATAAACTTTGTCAAAAGTTTGGATTCAAACAAAGAAAGTCCTCTATGTTTAATGATGCGGCTAATGGACTTGCTGAAGCTTTTAACAAAACTTTGTGTAACTTGCTGAACAAAGTGATCTCAAAGTCAAAGCGGGATTGGCATGAAAGGATTGGAGAAGCTTTATGGGCATACCGAACCACATATAGAACACCCACTCAAGCAACTTTGTATGCACTTGTATATTGTGTTGAAGCGGTTGTTCCCCTTGAACAACAAATTCCGTCACTAAGGATAGCCTTGCAAGAAGGACTAACCGAAGAAGAAAGTGCACGATTGTGCCTTGAGGAATTAGAGGCTCTTGATGAGAAAAGATTGGAAGCACAACAAAGACTTGAATGTCATCAAGCTCGTCTTTCTAGGGCTTTTAATAAAAAAGTGTGATCACGAACTTTTCAAGTTGGTAATTGGGTGCTTGATGTCAAAAGACCCATTATTACTACTCACCAAACTGGAAACAAAGTGGGATGTGTAAGTCCAAGCGGCTACGATAACCTAGAGGGGGGGGTGAATAGATTATCTCCATCTTTTCGATTTAGCCCTCTTTTTACAACCGAATGCTCAAACACAATAATAAAGATGCGGAATGTAAACAACACGCGTCAATTTAAAGAGGTTCAACCCACCTAGGGCCTAATCCTCTACCACCCCAGTATATCCGGGATGGATTTCAAAAAGAAAAAAAAATTTATTAATTACCAAAATTAATACAAATTCAACTTACAACACCTTGAAGAGCACTACACTCTTCTTCAACAACACCTTTGGAGATTACCACTATCTCCCTTTGAAGATTACCACAATCTTCCTTCAACGGCACCTTGTGAAGATTACCACAATCTTCAACCTTGAAGAATACCAAATTCTTCAACACCTCAATAAGAAGATCACCACAATCTTCTTGCACCTATCACCTAGATCATCCAAGTGTGCTCTTACCACAAGAACACTCACAAGGATATCTTGTGTTTGAATGATAACCAAAAATCAAGATTACAACTCAATAATGAATAATACAATTTGAGTGCAAAGTGTAATCAAGAATAGCCTAGACCTCAAGGATGTGAAAGTGATAAGCTAGGCAAATTTACAACAAGAATAATAACAATGAAAGACCAAATATTTGCTTGAAGTGTATCTTGTTGTGTTGTATCTCAATTGTTGTTTTGGTTGCTCCAAAACTTCCTCTATTTATAGGAGATGATTGATCAAGCATATGCTCCTCTGGGGGATTGAAAATCTACAGAAAAATACAATTAAAATCAAGAATATAGCTGTTAGAAATCAATCCCACAATTTAAGGAAATATGTCTGCTGTTAAACGGTCATATTTTTGTTGTCAATACACATGCGACCGTCGCATTTAAATAGAAGTTTGAAATGAATCACAATTTTACAGGCGGCCGTCGACGTGTACCTCGGCCGATCGACCACGACTTCAACCGTCCCCTAAGTGTAAAACCAAGAAAACAAGTTCTTTTCAAGTGCAAACTTGCAGTACTGGCGACCACCACTGGCGGCCATCGGCCGGACCGGTCGGCGCCGAAGCGGCCGACTCGACCTGCTGTTTTTACTTCCGTCTCATTTTCTGTTTCTAAAAACATCTTGTCACGGGTTGCCCTATAGAGGCGGCCGGTCGACCACGAGACAGAAATGTTGTCCAATTTTTGTCGAAAATAAAACTCAAGAAATACTCCGAAAATTTAGTAAAAACATTTTAAACCGATCGAGAGTATTTAGACAACATTTAGGAACCTTTTTTTAGGAGAAAAAATCCATTGACAAAAAATCATTAAAAGTGTTGTCCATTGTTATCAAGAATAAACTTGAGGAAATATTTCGGAAAATATTAAAACCATTTTAAATCATTTAGGAGTATTTGGACAACCTTTAAAAACATTGTTTTGGTGATAAAGTAAAATCATCAAAATTAAGATAAAATCATGTATCAAACAATCTCCCCCTTTTTGATGATTACAAACCAAAACAATTTATACACAAACTAAGAGAGCAATGATTTTCCGGTAAAAACATTTGACCGTTTGGAAGCAACCAAAATTTCCAAAAATATTAAAGCAACCAAGTAGGGAGTAAATATATTCAATAATAAGCATAAGCTCCCCCTATCAACATGCATATCAAGAATAATGTAAAAGCAATTTTCCATAAGCTAAAAGCTTTAGCTTTTACAATTTGTTCAAGAGCTTATAAGCTCCCCCTGTCACAAAACATCATTAAACAATTATATAAGTCCATCAAGCAACAATTGGACTAAGAACAAATCACAACTTATGGCTTTTATGAGCCATAGCTTATAGCTTTTATGACAAGCTTTTATTAGCTTCTTTGAGCTAATGAGCCAATATCCTGTTTCTCCCCTTTGGAATCATCAAAAGAATGTTAGGATGATAAAAGCATCATACAAATATATCAAAGTGCGCAAACGAGACGGTTTATCAACCATCGAGCATTTTATACATTAAGTCCAAGGAAAATGGGAGAGTTGTAACATAAGAGATCCATAAGCTCATTAGTTAGCTAAAAACATGATTTCAAAAGATTTTAAGATATTTTGAAGCAAGAAAATCATGTAGAAGTAGAAAGTTTCATTGCGACATTTCATCGAACACCTTGTGTGCGTGAAAAATAAAAGAGGTTTGTTAGGAATTTCATTGTTTAGATTTTGATGAATGCCATGTAAAACTTAGAATAGAAAGTTGGCACCCCAATTCTTGTTGTAAAATGTATTGTAACAATTAGAGTGGCCAAGGCCGAGTTAAGTCGGCCTACGCCTTAACATGCAAGAAGACAATCAAGACTGAAGGAAGACTCATTGCGAGACAAAATGGTGAGTATGGCAAATAAGAGTAGACGAAACTCTCTTGTCGTAGAAGCGGTGAGATGCAAACAGTGGAGCATCAATCAAGTCAACTCAAGAAAAGCCAAGTCTTAAGTTGAAGTGAGAAAGAGTCATCTAATGATTGGAAGTGACTCTAAGTCACCTGGGAAAGCAAGGAAATGCGGTCAAGTCGAGATAATCGTAAAAGAACCGTTGCCGAGAAATCAAGAGATTTACTTAAACAAGTAATATCTCCATACCACCTTTCTTGGAGTGCTCACCCCGAAGCGTGCAAAAGGAATGAACCAATGGGAAGCACTACATCGTGTCGAACTCAAAAGGTGAAAGAACAATTCATACGAGGAAACGGCAATTCCAAGAAGCGCAACAAGACAAGCCAACGATCGCAAGTGACTTTCAAAAATAAGCCTATCTCTTCAACGGACAAATTTTTGAAAGTTCACTATAAAAGGCCGAGGAGTTTGTTTGAAAAAAAAAATAGATGTATGAAACACACGTGAGATATACAAGCACATCGAAAAAACTGAAAAATTCTCAATCCTCAAGCCTACATTTGAAGTACATCAATCCAACACTCACCCGTGAAGGAAAGAGAACTTCAATCGGTTGAAGAGGAAAATATCGAAAACAAGGGGTCTACATTCCGGGAAGGATTGTAGAAAGGTTTAAGGTTGAACCAAGCCTTAAACTCTTGGAGGGGTTCGTAATCAAATCCAAAGAGTTTGAGCAAGTGAGTCAGTAGTAGCAAAGCGCAGCAAATGCCTGTGAAGAAGGCGAGTCGTCACGAGAAGCCACCGAGTGATCAAGGCGTCTCGGATCGAGTCCCAAAGGATCAAGTTGGCATTGTGATCAAGACTTGTATCCGGGTACTTACCACTTTGTAAACTGATCATTACTTAGTGGATTCCTCCGGAGTTGGAGAAGAGAGGAGTAGAAGAATTACCCCATCTTCGAACCTCTATAAAAATTTCACTGTGTCATTTACATTTCAAAGATTTAAATTCCTGCACTTTTAATCGCTTATATCTGCACGATAAATTTGCTATCTATTTGATAAAATTATAAGTCTTGAATCATGCTCTAAAATCTTGCTTAATCAAACTTAAGGGTGTTAAGTCTTCCGCTGAAAGTAAAACCACAAAGTTAAATTATAGCCAACAATGAGTTACTCCATCAATGGCTCGGTGAGTCATTGAGAGATTAACTCTACTTGAGTGACTAATTCAACTGTCCATCAAGGACACAACGTGTAGAATCAACTCGTAGTTTTAAAAGGACTAAATCGAAAATTTGGTAAGGTTTATTCAACCCCCTTCTAAACCTTACACTTACACCCCCTTGGGACCTACAAGTGGTATCGGAGCGGTTGGTTCATTGAACCCTCCGCACCGTTCTTGAACTAGATCTCCAAACTTTTCAAAGATCGCCCGATTTCTTAAACTTTTAAAACTCTTCTTTAAAAGTTATTATCATGGAAGCAAATTTGACACACATCCCTATGTTCACTATTGAAAATTTGATGATTGGAAAATTCGTATGCGAGCTCATCTATCAAAGATTACATGATGAGATGTGGATAGTGATAGAAGATGGGCCTCTGCAAATCTTAAAGGTGAACACATTTGCGAAGAGTTGCGGTGAAGGAGAAAGAAGATGTTGCTCCCGGACTACCATCATGGTTGAAAAACCAAGAACTGAGTGGACAAATGATGACGAAAAAGATACAACCTGGACAATGTAGCCAAGGACATCCTTTACAAAACCTTGGACAAAGCCATGTTCAATAAAGTCAAATCTTGCAAAACGGCTAAGGAAATGCAGGACAAGTTGACATTGATTTGTGAAGGCTCGAGCAAATCAAAGAAAACAAATTATCGGTGGTACTGTACAAAAATTTGAAAACTTCAAAATGATCTCGGGAGAAAACCTGGATCAACTAGACGCCTTCGGTTCACGAAATCACAAATGAGCTGTCCACACTTGGAAATGAATATACACGAAGAAATGTGTATGAAGATCCTAAAAAGTCTTCCGATTGAATGGGAAATGAAGGTCATGGCACTCGAGACATTCCATGGACCTATCAAAGACATCCAACCATGAACTATTCTCGGACCTCAAAGCCTACGAGTTTGAGTGAGAAAGAAAAGACCAGGAAGAGACAATGTACCCAAAACAATTTTGCTCTAATTGTTAAAGATGGGAAGAGAGCCGAGGTCAAAGAAGTCATCGACCCAAAAGAAATAACCCGATGGTTAAAAGATTCAACAAGTTCTTTAATAAAAACTACAAGAAAGGAAAGGGTGAATCTTCCGAGAAGACACTCGACTCCCTCCAAATCAAGGGAAGATAGGCCAACCAAGAGAACATATCATCAAAAAGTTGAGTATCAAAGGGCGACAACTCAAGAATGGAAAGAGTGATCAAAAGGCTGAATATCTATGTTGGAATCAGAGACAACCAGGTCACTATGCCATTGATCGCTCATATCCTGTAGTCGGCAAATGCGGGATGAAGAAGAAAGAAAGGTCTTGAGAAAGAAAGAAGACAAGAAAAGAAAAAGGCAATGATGGCTGCGAGAGATCACGAGACAAACCAAGTCAAGAGAGACAAATGATTCGAGAAACAAACGTGAAGCCGACTACTCAAGTGACTCGAAGAAGAAGCCCGATCCGCTTGATGGCCAAAGAACAAGATCAAGAAGATGAGGTACAATCTAACTCAACAAGCGGACACTAGTGATAGTGATAGTGTGACACACACACTTCATCACCTCTCGATCTTTATGATTCATTAGGCAAAATGATGAAAGATTTTGAACACATTAAATCCTCACACACACTATTGAATGAGGAAAACAGCCTACTCAAAAGACAAAACTCAAAGTCGACTAAGGAGTTGAGTACTCTAAGTCAAATAGTCATTGAAAATGAAAGCTTAAAGGCTGAAAATGCTAAATTAGTAGCGAGAAATTGCTGCTATAGAAAAGAGGAGAATGACCTCAAGAATGTTATTGCCTCATTCACTAAGGCATCTAAATCATTGGATGATCTTATTATGAGTCAAAGAGAATGTGGAGACAAGACAAAGCTTAGGATTTAATTCCTCGTGCCATGTCAAACCTCAAGAGCAATTTTGGAAAAATGATCTTCAAGTCATGAAGAGTCCGAAAAATCCAAAACTCTAAATGTTGCACACACATTCACTCCAAAGCACAATACTAAGCAAACGGCCTTGGTTACAAAGGAAAAGGAAAACAACCGATTGAGTGTCTTTGAAAGGGCAGTGAGAAAGAGATTCACCAGTCCTCAAAAAACTCCCAACAAAAATACTCTTTAAAGAAGAAGCGAGCTACCAAAAATCCCAGAAAATCCATAAAAGAAATACATATGATGGGAATGGTAGAAAATATCCAAGCCAAGTGATTGGAATAATGTGAACTGTCAAAGACAAACCTATGGAATATAAGCCCGGAAAGGCAAAGGCCTAGAACTCGGCAAAGGCCATTCCAAAAGTATAAGAGCTTTCATCAAAGACACATATGCACCTAGGCACTACACTCAAAAACACCACAATTACCCAAGGAAGGCAATTGCTAAAACACATATGCATGCATACGGACAAAAAGGAATTTGTATGAACCTAGAATTCCCAAGCAATTTGCCAGGATTAATTATGATTATGGCACGATAGATGGCAACCCCTTAGAGTCAAATCATTTGGCTATAGGTTGGTTGGATCATCTTACAATTCTAACCCCTCGGGACCCGCACAAGTATGGGTACCTAAAACTTAATTTCCTTGATTGCGGTTCAAGGAACAACCGAGTGCCAAGGAACCTGGTACATGGATAGTGGTGTTCCCGGACATATGACAGAAACAAGAGAAATCTGTCAAAATTCAAGGAAGTCAAAGGAGCAAAAGTCATATTTGGAGGAAATGAAGCTCCTGGTGAAATAAGAGGCATTGGATCCATCAAGAGGAATGGATTAGAAATCACAGATGTTGCATATGTTGAAGGACTCAACTTCAACTTACGAGTATCGATCGGCTCTATGACAAGGGCTACAATGTTGGATTCAACATGGGTATATGCCAAATCAAAGATATTGAATCAAATGAAGTGGTCTTTGCAAGGATGTAGACAGAAAAAAAATATGTATGTAGTGGATTGGTCAACTGCAACACCCAAAGACATGTCTACTAGCAAAGAAATGCAATTTGAATCAAGTTGGTCGTGGCACAAAAAGCTGAGTCACCTGAATTTCAAAACAATTAACAAGGCGGCAAGAAGTCATCTTGTAGAAGGACTTCCGGACTCGATGTACAAGAAGGATAGTATATGTGATGCATGTCGAAAGGAAAACAAATCAAGTCGTCATTCAAAGAAAAGACATGCCCATCCTCAACAAGAATATTGCATCTGCTTCATATGGATCTATTTGGCCCAGTGGAACCAAATGGCATAAGTGGAAAGAAATACACCTTGGTAGTAGTAGATGACTACTCAAGATATACATGGACAATATTCATGTGCAAGAAGAAAGAAACTCTACAAAAACTACCACACGGTGATGAAGAGGATTCAAAATGAGAAGAGTCAAACCATTATCAAAATAAGATCGGATAGAGGAACCGAGTTTGTCAATGGAATAATAACTCGATTGTATTGAGAATGGTATTGGTCATGAACTATCGGCAAAGGACTCCACAAAGAGAATGGAGTTGCGAAAAGAAGAAACGAGAACCCTCAAAGAAGCGGCAAGGACCATGTTAGTCAAGGGGTTACCAAAAAGATTTTGGGCTGAAGCAATCAACACACTTGCTACACCCAAAACAGATGTATGATAAATAGACAAATGACAAAGACTCCCTATGAGATCCGGATGGAAGAAAACCAAATGTTGCATATTTGAGAATATTTGGATGTAAATGCTTCATCCACAACAATGGCAAAGACAACCTAAAAGCCTTTGATGCTAAAGTTGATGAAGGTATCTTCTTAGGATACTCACCAAAGCAAAGCCTATAGAATACTCAACAAAAGAACTATGGTTACGAAGAATCCATTCATGTAGTATTCGGTGAGCCAAATATAAATGGAGAAGACATTGTAGTGTCACCGATAAGTTGAATCATCCAACCATACTGAAGAGTCCCTATCTTTGAAGCCGGCCGGAATTATCAATTGAGAAGAAGATGAGATAGTGAATCTCAAAAAAATTGGATAATTTGCACTAAGTGATTATGAGAGAGTGACCACAGAACAACACAACTTAAGTCGATCAATCCAGCTAACTTACTCCAACCTTGATGTAAGATGGCCGAGGACCATCCACGAAACTTGTCATTGGAGATATAAGAGAAGGTGTCAAAACAAGATCCGAACTCAACAAGAAGCTATGTTCACATGTTTCATCTCGCAAATAGAGCCAAAAGATGTGTCACAAGCATTGGATGACACACATTGGATTCAAGTTATGCAAAGAAGAGTCAATCGGTTTGAAAGAAACAAAGTGTGGGAATTAGTGCAAAGACCCATGCATCAAAATGTTATTGGCACCAAATGGGTATTCGAAATAAAATGAACGAGGAAGGCTCGTGGTAAGAAACAAAGCTAGACTAGTAGCCAAAGGATATTGCCAAGAAGAAGGGATAGATTTTGATGAAACATTTGCCCCTGTAGCAAGATTGGAAGCTATAAGGATGTTTCTTGCCTATGCGACTCACAAAAATTTCATTGTATATCGAGATGGATGTAAAAAGTGCATTCCTAAATGGTTTATTGGAAGAAGAAGTGTATGTTGAACAACCTCCAGGATTTGAGCGAGAAGACTCTTGGAGACAAGGTATACAAACTCAAGAAAGCCCTGTATGGATTGAAACAGGCACCCGAGCATGGTATGATACCCTGTCACAATTTCTAACGAAAATGGATTCACAAAAGGAAAAGTAGATAGAACACTTTTCAGAATTCAAGACAAGAAGAGTATCTTTGCTTGTTCAAATATATGTGGATGACATCATTTTTGGATCCACTAACAAAGAGTCATGTGAAAAATTTTCAAACCTCATGCAAAGTAAATTTGAAATGAGCATGATGGGAGAGCGACATTCTTCCTTGGACTTCAAGTGAAACAATGAAAGATGGAACCTTCATAAGTCAAACAAAATACACCAGAGATTTAATGAAGAAGTTTGGTATGGAGGAGAAAGTCTCGTGAAAATACCAATGAACACATCACCAAAATGGACATGGATGCGGATGGCAAGCACAGTAGATCAAACAAGATACTGAGAGCACTTATTGGATCATTGCTCTATCTCATAGCTAGCAGGCCGGACATCACCTTTGTTGTAGGTGTATGTGCAAGATTTCAATCTGCTCCAAAAGAGAGCCATATGACAATGAAATAAAGAGAATATTGAGATACTTGAAAGGAAGCCAAGAAGTAGGCCTATGGTATCCAAAGGAAGGTGGATTCAAGCTAATTGGCTATTCGGACTCGACTATCTTTGGATGTAGAGTTGATAGGAAGAGCACTTCGAGGCACATGTCAAATGCTAGGAAACAAAGTTGATTTCTGGTTTAGCAAGAAGCAAAACTCAATAGCCACCTCTACAATCGAGGCGGAATACACAGCTGCGGGCAAAAGTGTTGTGCACAAGTCCTATGGATGAGACAAAGAAATGAGAGACTATGAAGTCGAAGAAAAAGAAATTCCAATCATGTGTGATAACACAAGTGCAATTGCAATCACTCAAAATCTGTGTTGCATTCAAGAACAAAGCATATTGATGTCGAGATATCACTTCATAAGAGATCACGTTGAAAAGAAGGACATCATCCTGGAATATATCTCAACCGATAAACAACTAGCCGACATCTTCACAAAACCATTATGTGAGTCAAGATTTGAAGAACTCAAGCATGAGTTGGGGCTAATTGAGTGGTGACACTCGATACAAATCAAAGAAGAGAAATGGAACAGAAAAGGGGAGAAAAAGAGTCGAAAACAAATCACTCATAAATCACCAGATCGGAAATACAGACTACACCGAGTCACTGATAGGAGTCGCTAAGAGAATCTGTGAGAAGTAGAGTTAAATCGGCTAAGAGATAAGCTGAATAACTTATGAGCAAAATGACAAAAAAACGCATCGTTTTGACTAAGCGGGAATGTTTTAAGGAACACGTCAAAGATAATGATAATGTGTACAGACATAAAGCTGCACACCAAACTTATGATTGGATATAAATGCTGCCGCATTAAATACGAGACATGAAATGCTCAATAGGCGTGCGTAATCCAAGCCGTTGATTCCGATAACAATTCAAAAACCGCCGGCACGTCCTTTCATAAACCATATTTAAACCATTTTCGTCCGTTTCTCTCTCACACTTCTAAAACTGTTCATCTATTTCTATCAAAAGGCAAAGGCAAAATACTCTCGAAACCCTATCAACCTTCAAATCAATTTCTGAGTTTTTCTTTGAAATAATCCTGAGAAATGGCACCAACTTATGACTTTACCAAGTTAGGAAAGCAAATCCACACCGGTTCGACGGTGGATTTCGACGGAATGGTGAAGCAGTTTGAAAGGAATGATGTATGGGAAATGGTACCCTAGTGAAGAGAATCGCTGAGAAGTTGGAAACGTCCGGACTAAAACCGTTTCTAACGCTAGAATATCCGATGACCTACGTGGAGGAGGTCGCACAATTCTACGTGAATGCTGAGATTCATGATGAAGGAATCAAGTCATCTGTTCACGGAAAGCAGCTGACTATCACTGCCGAGGATTTGGCTGAACATTGCTCCCTACCAGCCAGAAGGAGCATCCGAGATTAAAGAAGCGATGTAAACTTGGTGACGCATGGAAAGAAATAGCCAAGTCCGACTTTGGATAAAATAATATACACAAAAAGAGATCTGTTGAAGGAGGATTATCACAAGTTGTTGGACATAGTTGCCAAATGTATCGACATCAAATTTGTGAAAGGACCAACAAAAGGCAAAACGATTGTAATGGCTGCAATCATCGAAGAAAAGAAGATAAACTGGGCTGAGTTTGTCTAGGATTATCCGACAAGTCCTTCAAAGAAGATGGCTCATTTGGAGGATCTGCCAATATGGCCTGTGATTGGCGACTATCAAGTGAAAGGAGTCCCTCTTAGACATGGGAAGGCTTTCCATGTTAACAAGAGGATGTTGAGCTAACCTCTCTGGCGCTCAGAAGCGAGCTTACGCCAAGAGAGATGACACGATGAGGGGAATCACCGACCCCGAAGATACAAATGCTTCCTCTCCAGGCCAAGAAGAAAGCGCCCTGCAATGCTACCAAGAAGATGCTGCCCCTGCAAAAGAAAAAAACAAACATGCTCCTGCCTGCCCGCAGCAGAGTCACTGCCCGCCCCAAAGCCCGTGTCTCTCCCCCCTGCAGCAGCGGCGGTCGAGAAGGACTCACAAATACCTTCTCCGATCGTCAAAAGGAGGAGAACCGACAAGCCAAGGCGGCAGCTCCTCGAAACAAACACCAAGACGGCCCCGGCCGCCCAAGACTCGAGAGGACACCGTCTCGAACCGAAAATCCCTCGATGCAAACTAGGAGACGAAGAAGACTTGTCAAGCGATCCGAACAGGAGAAACCAAACAGTGAGTCGATTACTCGGCTAGCATAAATACCGGAGACTACCGGAGAAGTTGAGTCTCCGGATGTAGTTGATGAAACAACCAAGTCTGTTGAAGGCGTCAGCAGAGGCAACCCGAAGACACACTGTTGTAGCTCACACAAAGCACAAAAGAACTGCCGCGGGCGGATAGTGATGTAATGATCCTATCTCCACCTTACCGACATCCAAAATCGTCATGCGTGAGTGGAGGAAATGGAAGTTGAGTAAGTCAAGGGAACAGTTCCAACGGCCTGAGTTTATAGAGGAAGAAGAGGAACTGCTAAATTTCCTTGGATTAACTCTTTGTGCTCCTCGGATGAAGACAAGCGCACGGACATTCTGCAGATCTACAAGGAAAAGGAGAGAGAAAAGCAAGTCCGAAGGAAGCGAAGCACGTGAGAAGGCAAGCATCCGCCTATCTCCGCACCACGTAACACTCACATCCTCTCCTTGATGTCTTCTCGGCGGTGACGAGGAACCGCAGAGAATCTGCTTTGCCCGTAAGAGTTGCAAATGCAACAAGCATTGCACGAATCAAGAATCCTTCACGAGCAAAGACTAATGGAGGGACCAGGAGAGTCCTCCGAACACAACCGAAATCGATCCAATGGGAGTGGTTCAAAAATAGCCACCGATGTTCTTGCTACCACTTCCCCAACTCATTCGAAAGAAGGCATAAGGAGATGGCAATGAAACCGGGATAATGGGGACCCCGTCGAGCCAACCCCTTGAAGGTGTGCTACCACCGCCCCAACGGCCGAGCAATCAATCAAACAAACCGGGGAGTTTGGAGACGAGTGACCCCATTCCAAGTCACTCGGTGGTGCGCGCCGGTGGGGAAACTCCCTCCACCGCGGCAAGGTCGGAGGATGCCGCAGATGACTCCACAACGAATCAAGGAGGCGAAGTAGAGAAAATTCAAACACAAGAAGAACAACAAGTTGCCATCAACGAAGCTCGAGGCGATTGAGACTGTCTCGGGTGAGGTGCCAACCGCTCTCTGAAGGCCAATGACGCTGGCGATGCGATCGAGGCACGAGAAGGAAATGCCCGGGAGTTAACACTGCAGGCGATGAAAGTGCAATCCATGGGGTTGAGACTCCAATGGATGCCATCAGTAGAAGACCCTAAGACAGTGACACTATCGAAAAAGGGTGGACCAAGGCCTCGCAAAGATAGTAGAGACCGGGAGGTAATGAAGCCCACGGGAGGTTGAGACTTCCGGGGTAAAGAAGTCAAGGAGAGAACATCCCTCATGCTATCATCGACCCATCCGAGAAGGAGATCGGCGCACTTTATGATTCCCAGGACAACCCGATGTCACTTTTCCGGGATCGAAGGAGAAGAAGAAGAAGGCGAGTCATCCCCTATGACAAATCCAAAAGACTTCACCGCGGATGTTCCAAGCACGAGCAAGTCGATCCCAAGACTACTCGTCAAACCTTTAACTTTGATGATGAGCCACCAATGGAAATCTCATCATCGTCCGATGACGCTCGATAAGGCCGAGGACCGATCTCAAATGGAGAAATCACCGAGACCAACGAAGGCCGTTAAGACAATTGAGGCTCGGCAAAGTGGGTCTACTTCACAAATGACCCCACCAACAAGAGACCACCGCTCGGGCTCCTCAAATCTGCAGCAGATCGATTCCCAAAAGAACTTCACGCGCACCGCTCATCATCGAACAGATCCCGATTAAGCGGTGATGAATCTTTTGTAGAATCTTTCCTTTTTCACTTTGGAGATACGAAACTCCACGAAGAGTCGAAAAAGCGAACAAGCACGCTATTACCAACCAACTCCTATTTTCCATCGACACCATTGTTCCGGCTAATTATGACTTCAATCTTTGTATGGCCATCACCGCAATGAGAAGAATCATTGAAGTTCGAGAAGTGTTCAAGGCACTCTTTCTTGAGGTTGAACGGATGGAGAGGCATCGAGCCTCTTTGGACATGCGATCGACAACAGAGATGCCACCCTTACAACCGATTTAAGGGGCATAACAGCTTCGGATAAGGGAATGGTGGCAACAAGAGAAACAATGCGTGTGGAACAGGTGAGATACTTGGACAATTGTTCAACAAGTCTGCTGGTGTGGAGAGTGAAAATGCCGATGCAAAAACGAAGGCGAGAGAACACATTGAGCATATGCATGAAGCTCACACCGCCGAGATCAAGGCTGCTGCGTGAGCAAAATACAAATGATCTACAGGCGTTTGGAAGAACACATGACAAGAAAATTCAGCCTTCTCATGGCTGAAATGAAGCTGATTTCAAAGAGAATCCAACGCTACTCGATCCGAATTCCGTGATGCATACAACGCAGCGGACTTGAAGCGAGAACTCAACCATCGAAGACTTCGACTTCATGCTTGCCAAAGATGTTCCCTGGGGTTCCTCTCGTCCTTTGATGATGCCAAAAAGGGGAAGAGGAATACCTTAAGGCAAAAAAATCTGGCCGAAAAGAAAGGAGCAAATTGGTGAGAAGGGAAAATCAGGCTAAGGAAGTCTTGAAACGAGAAGAAAGGAAAGCTTGTTGAGGGGGAAGGATCAACAAATGTGACATTGATGATTGCACAAACCCCCAACAAGGTCATCACGGTGACATTTTAAGCGGCAAACTCCCAGCGACTCTGCCACTCCAACACTCTGCTTTGTATCTATGGTGAAAATAGAAAATCAATTGAAGCGGGGATGAAGGAAGTGGAAGGAAGAATGGATGCCAGGGTGATGAACATCTTGAAAGAACACGGAGGCATTCCAAAGAGACAGAGACACCTATGCCATCTCGGATGTCGGGACGAGCCACGATCGGTCGATGAATTTAAAACGCTCGAGTCGAGGATACTTTGCAAATATGTCTATGGCTCAAGCTTGGGACCTCATCTTGGGAAAAGGGTCTCACATTATGTGAAGAAAGGCTGACGACGGCGAACAACAACCGATCGCTCTGCTGGTCACTCCGATGGTCACTCACCGGTGGAAAAGAAAAAGACAAGATCTGATACGCCCGAGGTAGAGGAAGAAGCGATGAGTGGAGGAAGAAGCTTGGACCTAGGCCTCTGCCCAAGAATATTGAATACGTAGATCCGGGAAAGAAAGGAGGGATCTCTTTGGGGGAAACTTGACCAAGTGGCAAATTTGAAAGTGGCTAAAACTAACGCCGAGTATGCAAAAAGACTAGAAGAAGAAAACAAGAGAAAAACTCGGCTATGGGAGGAGAGACAGGAAAGAATAAGAAGAGATGAAGCTGCCAGAAAGCATATGAGAAGAAAAAGAAGGCAAATGACGATGAGAAAAAGAGAAGAAGAGAAGAAGATCTTGATCAAGATGAAAGAAGGAGACAACGAAGGAGATGAAGTGTTCTTTGTCAACCCTTCGTGTATTTTATCATGTAAATACATACAATGTAAGTCTTCGTAATAAAGCTATAAATTCTTTATTTTCGGTGTAGACAAATATGTGCTCGATACACCTTGTAAACAGTTGTGTAAAAGAACAGGAATGATATGATCTATTCTGCGCATACATTCTATGTCAATACACTTTCTGTATGTATCTTTGCTGTTTGCATTTTTGAATGGTTTAAGTTTTGGCATCATCAAAAAGGGGAAATTGTTAAGAATTTCATTGTTTAGATTTTGATGAATGCCATGTAAAACTTAGAATAGAAAGTTGGCACCCCAATTCTTGTTGTAAAATGTATTGTAACAATTAGAGTTGGCCAAGCTGAGTTAAGTCAGCTACGCCTTAACATGCAAGAAGACAACTGAAGACTGAAGGAAGACTCCGCTGCGAGACAATTTGAGTATGGCAAATAAGAGTAGACAAAACTCTCTCAGTAGAAGCGGTGAGATGCAAACAGTGGAGCATCAATCAAGTCAACTCAAGAAAAGCCAAGTCTTAAGTTGAAGTGACAAGAGTCATCCAATGATTGGAAGTGACTCTAAGTCACCTGGGAAAGCAAGGAAATGCGGTCAAGTCGAGATAATCGTAAAAGAACCGTTGCCTGAGAAATCAAGAGATTTACTTAAACAAGTAATATCTCCATACCACATTTCTTGGAGTGCTCGATCCCGAAGCGTGCAAAAGGAATGAACCAATGGGAAGCACTACACCGTGTCGAACTCGAAAAGGTGAAAGAACAATTCATACGAGGAAATGGCAATTCCAAGAAGCGCAACAAGACAAGCCAACGATTTGCAAGTGACTTTCAAAAATAAGCCTATCTCTTCAACGGGCAAATTTTTGAAAGTTCACTATAAAAGGCTGAGGAGTTTGTTTGAAAAAAAAAAATAGATGTATGAAACACACGTGAGATATACAAGCACATCGAAAAATTGAAAAATTCTCAATCCTCAAGCTACATTTCAAGTACATCAATCCAACACTCACCTGTGAAGGAAAGAGAACTTCAATTAGTTGAAGAGGAAAATACTGAAAACAAGGGGTCTACATTCCGGAAGGATTGTAGAAAGGTTCAAGGTTGAACCAAGCCTTAAACTCTTGGAGGGCTTCGTGATCAAATCCAAAGAGTTTGAGCAAGTGAGTTTGTAGTAGCAAGGCAAATCGCCTGTGAAGAAGTCGAGTCGTCGAGAAGCCACCGAGTGATCAAGGCGTCTCGGGCCGAGTCCCAAAGGATCAAGTCGGCCGTTGTGATCAAGACTTGTATCGGAATGTTACCACTTTGTAAACTGATCATTACTTAGTGGATTCCTCCGGGAGTTGGAGAAGAGAGGAGTAGAAGAATTACCCCATCTTCGAACCTCTATAAAAATTTCACTTTGTGTCATTTACATTTCAAAGATTTAAATTCTGCACTTTTAACTTCTTATATCTGATAAATTTGCTATCTATTTGATAAAATTATAAATCTTGAATCATGCTCTAAAATCTTGCTTAATCAAACTTAAGGGTGTTAAGTCTTCCATTGAAAAAGTAAAACCACAATTGAGTTAAATTATAGCCAACAATCGAGTTACTCCATCAACAAATGGCTCCAGTGATGCATTGAGAGATTAACTCTCTTGAGTGACTAATTCAACATGTCCATCAAGGACACAAATTGTGTAGAATCAACTCGTAGTTTTAAAAGGACTAAATCGAAAATTTGGTAAGGTTTATTCAACCCCCTTCTAAACCTTACACTTACACCCCTTGGGACCTACAAGGTTGTATATAGTCCTTGTAAAAGTTTCAAGCCAAAAATTTTCATACCTTCATCAATCAACCTCAATCCAAAGCTCAATAAGATCATATGCAACATATGCAACATTTGTTTATTAAATAGGAGAGTCAACAAAAAGGTTCTCAAGGGTTCAACCCAATTGAGATAATATAAGCTAAGAAGAATCAAGGCATTTACAAATGCCAAAAATTAGAGCATTCATCAAGTAATACAAGTCATGCCTAAACAATTACAAGTATGATATATCCAATGTCCCAACATATCCAACTAAGCATAATGATCAAAGTATCAAAAGAAGCACTTTTACCATCAAGTACTTCATACCAATTATCAAACAATGCTTAAATTAGAGTATTTTTACCATCAAATACTCCATCAAAATCATGATCATCCATAAGTCATTATCAACTTGCAATTTTAACCCTTTTTAAGAAAACAAGCAAATATCATTAGTACGAAGGAGTTTTACAAAGGTTCGTAAAAATACAAAGCATCATTAATGAAAATGTTAGAAAGTAAAGGGGGTGGGGACATCATTCCTCATCCGAGGAGAAGCAAGATCCGGGAATAAAGTCCTTGATGAATTTCTTCAACTTCCCGATAGACTTTTGCATTTTGGAGGTCTTTTGCTCCAAAGCCTCATACCTCTTCTCATGAAAAGCCCTCATCTCATCAAATTCGGCTTGAGTATACCTCCTAGGCGGTTGAGCACCGGTATTACCCTCTGGATTGCTCGGTTTGCCTTCTTCCGCCAATCTTGCAGCCTCGGCGTCATCAAAGTAGTCATTAGGATCGGGGGACTCTTGACCTCTTCCTCTAGCCATTTTAGTTGGTCGGATGTCCATATTCTTGCGCATCGTGACCATTTGGGAGATGTTATCAATGTCGAAGTCATTTTGAAATACTTCCGAGTTACACTCCGACGAAGGTAGTCCCGATTGAATAAGAAGTTTACAAATCCAATTTCCCATAACCAACTTCTTATTACCTTGAGTGATGGACTCGATTAGACATTGAATAAGTATGGCACCAAAGTTAAGTGGTTCCCTCCTAGCAATCTTATAAGTCAAAAAGTAATCCATGTTGCTAGGCATTTTCCTGACTTACCACAAATGCAATATGAGACAATGACCGACAAAATACGATGCTCAAGTGTCATTGCCAACAAGGAATACTTTGGCCATACTCCCAAATACGTCTTCACTTCTTTCATTGACACCCCCAACATTTCATCATTCTAAGTCCCACAAGAGAAATAATCCCAACCACCTTCTTTAACACGTAAAAGCCGGCAAATATCATTGGGAGTCCATCTAAAATGACGACCCTTTACAAGCGAATTAACGGCAATCGACTTTCTTTCATTATCATATTGCACCCACTTATTAGCATAAAAATGTTGGATAATATCATCATCATACAAAACATAAGCATGCTCCCATAGATACATCCAACCTTGCTCCTCAAAAAATCCTCTAATAGTAGGATACTCATTTGTAAATGAACTAAAACGACACATTTTAGTCCGAGCAATAGATTTTCCTCCCATTCCCGAATCCTCATAATACCATTCCGCATACTTATTGATGAAATTAAGAACATTGTGGGAATTAGGAGCTTGTGTAACAAAAGATTTTTTACCTTTCGCACAACGGCAATTTTGGAGCGAAATTGTTCCGCGGAGCTCGGTGATTTGGGCCCGAGAGAGAATGGGATTTTGAACATCATCACCTTCTTGAGCCACGTTTCTTTGAGCGGCTCGAATATCCCTTTGTTCGGCTTCCTCTTGCCGATTTCTCAAAGAACCCTCTCCCCCTTCTACGCTTGGAGATGGGATTTCGACTGGTAGAATTTCTAGGAGGAGCCATATATGTAAGATTCTTGTGAAAATAAGAAGATTAGCAACAAGAATCGTGAAAAATGATGAAGAATTGAAGATTTTGAAGAAAGGGGATGAATTTTCGCTCAACAAGGGTTTTGAGAAATATGGTGCGTCTGTTAAAGAACTGAAGACAGAACGTTTTTATCTGTAAAAATAGCCTGGGCGACCGGTCGAGGTAGGGGGCGACCGGTCGACGTGCAGGGCGACCGGTCGCCCCTGCTTGACCGTCCCAAAGTGCAATTTTTCTTTTCCCAGAGTTTTCCAAAATTCGATTTTTCACCCCAAAAGTTTTAAAACTTTGCAAAAAGATAATCTTGGACTATATCCAACAAATATGGGTTTTGGGAGAACATATATTCGAGAAAAACGAGACTTAACAAGTAGTGCCCTTTTTAAGAGAATATTTGCAAAATCATTTAGGGGCACTTAAGGGGTTAAAATGAAATATCTTGAGAGATATGTGCATGAGCATAATATCGAGTTTTAAGAAAAATACGAGTGAACGTACCTCGATAGTTTAAGAAACTTGATGACGTAATAGCCAATGAATATGAGATACATATCCTACACAATTCTTAGACAAAGTTTGCACAAAAAAATACGAGTGTAGGCAAGTAATAGGAGATATCAAAAAGAGCTTATGATATAGGATTTCATAAGAGATAATAAGCCACATAAGTCTTATTAAATGCACAAGAGTTTTAGAAAATCATGCAAGGTCTTCTTTTAAAAAATATTTTGAAACACACAAATATATTAAAGACCTAAATTAAAAAATAATTGCATGAAAACTTATTCTTTTTCATGTGATTGACATCCTTAGGCTTATGATCAAGTTCTAGTTTCGAACAATCAACAATCTTGGTCATTTTATCGGTACTCAAGTTGGATTTAGATAAATCATTTTTCAAGCAATTTATATCTTCAACAAGAGTACTATTTTCTTTTTCAAGGTTTCTAACCTTGTCAAGTGTGGTGGTGTGAGCACATGATAGTGATTCATAGGAAGTAAATAAACTATCCTTATCATTTTTCAAAACATTGAATTCCTTTTTCAAATTTTTGTATTTAACAAGTAAGCTTTGGAATTCATTTTGAAGTTCATCATAATCATTTTGCAAATCACTATAATCATTTTGAATGACAATATCATAGGAAGTAGAGGGTTTAAGACATACCTCATTTTCTTCATTGATGCCCATAAAACAATATTCAACTTCTTCATAATTGGAAGTTGTAAGAGGCTTGTTCCTTAGATATGAACTTGTATCCCTTTGAGAAGTAGATGTTTTGTTTGGCTTCTTTCATTTGCAAATACTCCATAGATGGCTTCTAATTTTTGCCATACTTCATGTCTTGATTTTATTCCTTCAATATGTTCATATTCCAAATTAGTAAATGAACAATACAAAATATTGAGAGCTTTACCGTTTAAGGAGATGATTTTCTTCTCTTCATCATTGAGCTTTTTGAAGCCTTTTGAGGTGTGTGGTGTATCTTTTCATCGGAATGGATTCTCCATTAATGACGGTGTTCCAAATGTCGAACCCGCAACCTTGTAGATAGCATTCCATTCTTTCTTTCCAAAAATTAAAATTTTTGGAATCAAATAGTGGTGGCTTGGTGGTGGAGGTGCCGGAAAGATGAGCTTCGTTCGTAGCCGACGACCGTTTCTCTTCACTCGCGATGTGAAACAAGCTTGCCAAAGAGTTTGGCTCTGATACTACTTGTAAGTCCAAGCGGCTACGATAATCTAGAGGGGGGTGAATAGATTATCTCCATCTTTTCGATTTAGCCCTCTTTTTACAACCGAATGCTCAAACACAATAATAAAAGTGTGGAATGTAAACAACACACGTCAATTTAAAGAGGTTCAACCCACCTAGGGCCTAATCCTCTACCACCCCAGTATATCCGGGATGGATTTCAAAAAGAAAAAAGAATTTTATTAATTACCAAAATTAATACAAATTCAACTTACAACACCTTGAAGAGCACCACACTCTTCTTCAACAACACCTTTGGAGATTACCACAATCTCCCTTTGAAGATTACCACAATCTTCCTTCAACGGCACCTTGTGAAGATTACCACAATCTTCAACCTTGAAGAATACCAAATTCTTCAACACCTCAATAAGAAGATCACCACAATCTTCTTGCACCTATCACCTAGATCATCCAAGTGTGCTCTTACCACAAGAACACTCACAAGGATATCTTGTGTTTGAATGATAACCAAAAATCAAGATTACAACTCAATAATGAATAATACAATTTGAGTGCAAAGTGTAATCAAGAATAGCCTAGACCTCAAGGATGTGAAAGTGATAAGCTAGGCAAATTTACAACAAGAATAATAACAATGAAAGACCAAGTATTTGCTTGAAGTGTATCTTGTTGTGTTGTATCTCAATTGTTGTTTTGGTTGCTCCAAAACTTCCTCTATTTATAGGAGATGATTGATCAAGCATAGGCTCCTCTTGGGGATTGAAAATCTACAGAAAAAATACAATTAAAATCAAGAATATAGCTGTTAGAAATCAATCCCACAATTTAAGGAAATGTGTCTGTTTGTCAAACGGTCATATTTTTTTGTCAATACACAGGCGACCGGTCGCACGAGAAATAGAAGTTTGAAACGAATCACGGTAATTTTACAGGCGGCCGTCGGCGTGTACCTCGACCGTCGACCACGACTTCAACCGGTCCCCCTAAGTGTAAAACCAAGAAAACAAGTTACATTTCAAGTGCAAACTTGCAGTACCGTCGACCATCGGGCGGCCGGGCCGACCGGTCGGCGCGACGAAGCGGCCGGCCGACCTGCCATTTTACTTTCGTCTCATTTTCTGTTTCTAAAAACATCTTCAGATGCAGGGTTGCTCTATAGGGCGGCCGTCGACCACGAGGCAATGTTGTCCAATTTTTGTCGAAAATAAAACTCAAGAAATACTCCGAAAATTTAGTAAAAACATTTTAAACCGATCGAGAGTATTTAGACAACATTTAGAAACCTTGTTTTAGGAGAAAAAATCCTTTGACAAAAAATCATTAAAAGTGTTGTACATTGTTATCAAGAATAAACTTGAGGAAATACTCCGGAAAATATTAAAACCATTTTAAATCATTTAGGAGTATTTGGACAACCTTTAAAAACATTGTTTTGGTGATAAAGTAAAATTATCAAAATTAAGATAAAAACATGTATCAAACAGGATGGTCCTTATGTTGTTAAAGAAGTCTACACCAATGGCGCTTACAAATTGGTCGCCGAAGATGGCTTGAGAATTGGTCCCATAAATGGCAAATTCTTAAAATGCTATTATCCTTAGAGACGGAATATTCCTCTATTCAATATGAAGTGATGATTGTGCTCAAATCTATGAAGAGTTTTAATATTATTGACATCTCTTTTGTGGAGGGATCTTTGAAAGATCTTTTTGCCAAAGTTGTTGCATATGATGAGGCAAGGTCGTCATATTTAGAGATTGTGTCTAAAGAACTTCTTGCACAACAATTGAGCAAAGTCGAAGATCGTTTGCATGATGCCAAGAGTAAAGAAGCTAAAGATTCTACCTGGATTTCATCCACTAAGGAAGAGTTAGAGTCCATTAACAGAGAGCTTGACAATTTGAGGAAACGAAAGAAGAATTTGACCGCCTCATTAAAGCGACAAGAAGAACTTTTTCACATTGCTCAAACTGAAGTTCAACAGATTGAAGAAGAGATTACCACTATTCAGAATACTTCGCCTTTGAATAATGAAGTGCTAGAAAATTTGGAGCTTTCGATGATGCATCTACAGGCTTCCAAGGAAGAATTGAAGAGCTTGCGTCATTTTGATTAGTTTTTTTTCTTGCTTCATGTATGAGTATTTTAATTTTGAAGATTACGTAATAGAAATTGATCATTTTCAATCTTGCAATCTATTAAGTACTTTTTTTTTCATGAAGTCTTTTTTTTTTTTGTCTTTTTTTTTGTATTCATCACAAAATCATAACTATCACAAACTCATGACTGAACTTTGAAAATTCTAAGCTGCCTACGTACCCAAGAAAAGGGATCAAGTTATAACGTAGTTCAAGGGACATTTTTTAAAGGGGGGTGTCGTACACAGTTTATACTCGTGCGGGCTAGAAGTATCTATTGCTTAACCACCCTAAACTAGGTGGGGAAGTTAGCAGTTTAACCACGTACTTTGTCTTTGGTGGTTACCGTTCTTATTTTATACTCGTGCGTGTCAGGAGTAACATGCAGTTTAGGCTCGTGCATGATAGTCAATTGGAATGTTGGATATCTTCTCACGGAGATCGCCCCATAATTTTTGAAGGTATTTTTACTGGTGGTTACGAATAAATTTCTCACCTTGAAAAACTGAAAATACAACACAAGGAGACGTCTTGGCCTCAATGAAGTTAGATGTAACCTTTTGATGATTCACGGTTGGCAAGTTGGGCCCCATGATTGACCTTTGGCTATCTTGCGATCCATGCTCGCACTCATTATCGAGTAGTTGTTTCTCCAGCTGAAACATCACACCATCAAATTGGAAAACGGATTACCTATCAAAATGAAGTGACGATAAAAAAAACAAAAAACAAATAAGAGAAATAAAAAGTAAAAAAAAGGTTCTTGACCTCTTCAACAAAATTCTCCGTAAGTGGTTGGTTACTCGCAATACCATTGGCTTCTTGTTGCTCTAGAGATTTATGAGTCTTTTTAAGTCTCTTCCAATGACGGTCCGCATCACTGCTGCTACTTTCTTCGAAAGAAGGGATGACTACTTTTCTCTTATTTGATTCGCAAGCTTCAACGTCTAAGGCATCGCACCTCTTAGGAGAAGAAAGAACATGCACAAGTGGAGAGCTTCGAATATTCTCACCAAGTGGATCATGTCTATACCTTTTGCCCTTTGGTAAATCTTTTTTTGGCTTCGAGTTAATCAAACTCTCTATGTTTTCTTCGAAGTAGTTTCCATGAACTCGGGCCCACCATTGTTTGTATTCTTCTGAAGAAAATGTCTTCGCACTTGGGGGCATGCAAGGAAGCCAAGCTTTAGAAAATGTCTTAGATGAAGTGCACACACACCAATGGTAAACCCCTTCTTCTAATGAAGCTCCATGAACATCGTCTTTGAGAACTCCCGGCACCATTTGATGAAATCCAAACTGGCGACCAAATCCATGAGGACTGTAAGGCTCAATCACAAAATGCCCACCCTATCGCAGGGAAAGATAACTTGAACGAATGGCGATGAAGTAGTCTTGCTCAAACCTTTGTGCATTTCCATTATCAACATAGTGAAATCCCTGTTCTTCGTAATCATAGTACAAGTCCAAGAAATCCCATCTCTTTTGTGGATTCGTCTGCGAGCTTCTTTGGGTTCATAGTATTTTGCGTGTCCCTTGCCCAAAAAGATCGCCATCTTAAGGCCGTTCATCCCTTGCCAAACTTGATTATGAGTTTTGAAATAATGAGCCAACCAACCATAGACAAAGTGGACAGGAAACATTTAATACACATTGGATGGCCTCAGAGAATTTGCAATCTTGTTCAGACCTCTGAAGATACTCGCTAAAATAGGAACAACAAGGCCCACCGTTTGCCCATATGCCATGAGACTCGCCATCTTGAAAGTGCCAAGGCGTATTGAGTTGAGGTCATCGTTTGGAAGAACAAATAAGCATAGCCAACAAGCAAAATATGCCGCCAAGTACGTCTCCTCCATCGAGCTCTTCTTGACACCGAGTTTGGAAAATAAAGCCTTCTCAGCAGGGGACCATTCACCATGGATGCCGATGTCACCAAGTGGATTATGAGTTGACTCGGGATGTTCAATTTGCTTCTCTTTATATGGGGCCTTCTTCTCTTTGCGTACGGGAGGTAGATTATACTTTGTAACCTTCTTGAACCAAAAATTGATCCAGTCATCGATAGAAACTTGCGAGTAGTGATCCCCATGAGCGCTCCCTTGAAGTAGATGATAAGCATGAAGTAAGCGGTTGCATGAACGAGGGAGGAATATAAGTCCCGCTTTGTCAACGCCAGTAAGATCTTTGGCACTCGGAACAACTTTTTCGTATAGAAACCCAATCATAGGCAAGCCAGATAGAGTATGCAGATCCCACAGTGATATAGATAGTTCACCATGAGAAGTGAGCAATGTGTTGGTAGACGGACACCATGTCTCGCAAAATGCCTTGACGATATTGGAATTGCAATCATATGTAAAGAGAGAGAAGCATACACTGAATCGTATATACGGGCCGCCTGGAGTTTGTTCTTGCATTGACTAAGGATGTCTTCGGTCTACTCCCAATAGCCTTTGACATAATGGAATTCACCGCCAAACCGGATTGGATCTCCCCATTTGGCTTCGCCTTAGATGATACGATGCCCTGGAGTTGGTAGTGAAATTGGCTCATCAGACTGTTGGTGATGGGTTGCTTCTAGAGCCCATATCTTGGATTTGGAGTCTTGACTAGTGGAATCTCACGAGACCATTCCCTTAAATGAAGTTGATTCGTCAACTTTGGCCATTGCTTTGCATATCGACCAAGAAGTGGATCATAAACCGCCAAAATGGTACCCCGTTCTATGTCATGACTCTCATCATCAAGAATAATCAAGTATTGCACGTCGGGCGAAGAAGTAACTTTGAAGTATACCATCGTAAAATCTGTCCAAAAAACAAAAAAAAAACAAAAAACAAGAAGATGATCAGAAGTAATTCAAAAAAAAAATCAAGTTCATCACTAGAAGCCGCCATACATGCATGGTGCAAACCCATTGAACAATGATAAAAGGTGATTAATCGGATTTCATCAATTGATCATTGATCAAATCTTTGACCGATGCAATAATTATAAGTTTTCATTATCAAAGTATCAAGATAATACATGCTTTGTTCCTTTATCTTGAATGGGATATTCAATTCAACTTTTTTCCTTGCATTACAATTGAATTGCAACACAAAAAAGAAACAAGTGAATAAGGACAGGGGTCTTTACCCGATATAATTGTGTGAACTAGACTGAAATGTGAACGACAATTTTTTTCCCTTTCCGTCAATTCGCTGAACACGTGGAAGGAAGGACCATATAAGATTGGTTATTGGATATAGATTTGCATATTTCACCTTAATTGAACAATCAAAGCAACAACAATCAACATAAAAAAAGGTATCAGAAACCGATTCGGAGCAATTTGCCGTGAACTAAATTTCACCAAAGAAAAACTAAAGTCTTACCGATTCGAGGAGAACAGAAGGGTGAAGATGAAGTTGACGGAATAAATCAGATTAGCTGCAGTGGAGAACGAAATGACAAAGTGCGAGTGCTTTCTCTAGTCTGCGGTGTGGAAAATATATAGCACCCATACGCCTCTTTTATAGATATTGAGCAAATAGAATCCGATTAGAATTACACTTCTGTCATGAAGATGACGCTAAGTTATTAAATTCTGGGTTAACAAAGAATTCTTATGCGAAGTAAAATTGCTGTGAATGGAAGTTGGAAATATTTGCAATAAGACGTAAGTTTGTTGCGGTGGGCTTTGGATTAAAATAAAGTTGGTTCATAAAGAGTACATGCACCATAATTATGTGGGCCAGGCCCTTTAAAAAAAATGAGAAAAGAAGATATAAAGAAAAAAGGAAAAGAGCATATCCTCGGCCAAATTTGATTTGCAGTAAGAAAATGGGCTTGATTAATTGTTATAAACATTTTGGAGGACGTATTGAATTTTGCTTCAATGGTTTATTTTGAGATGGGTTCAAATTTTGAAAGCCCAATTAAAATGAAATCGCGACTTTATTCACTCCAAGACACGTTGTCCATGAACAAGTCTCGAGGGGGTATTTGTACACAAATTAAATTTGCGCCAATCAAATGGCAACACATGTGAAATTCTATATTAAATATCAATTTTATAATTTTTATTTATATTTGAGAATTTAATTAAATTTAGTTCCTAATTTAAATAGTTAATTTATTGATATTTTTAATATATATTTGTTGGGCAATTAAAGATTGTCAAATGTCAAATTCTTATAAATCAAGATTTATCTTGATTTATTATTATTTATTTTTGATAATTATCACAATTTATGATTAAAGAAATAATATTAAATCTTGAAGGACCAATCAAGTTAGAGTCCTCACCATATAAGTTATCCAAAGACCCCTCTCCTACAAGTATAAATAGGGGTCATTCTCAAGGAATTAAATCACAATTCGAAGAGAAGAAATCCAAGCCAGAAAGCGGTGGAGGAAATTCTCTCAAGTCAAGAAGAACAATTCAAGGAGATCCACGGTGTTCAAGGTGTTCATCACGGATTCCACTCAAATAACGGCGTTTGATTCGGGAATAAGCTTTCAAGCCCTCGAGTTACCGTTACTGAAGTCAAATCCATCTTGGAGGAAGATCGAAGAATCAAATCCACCAAGAAGTTCTCATATCTAATTCAAATATCGTCAAATATATCACGTCTGATTTGGGATTAAGCTGTCAAGCCCTCGGATTAATGTTATTCAAATTCAAGTTCAAATTGGAGAAGATGAAGCTAAAGAGTTCATCTCCAAATTCTCAATTTCCAGATATTATATTGTTTAAGATAATAATCAGAAGAAGAAATAGAGATTGTAACATATATTTTTCATTTGATTTATATATATTTAATCTATACACTTTTTCTTGTTTGTTAATTTGCAGACAATAAAAATTTGTGTTACAGCCGGACCCATCTTATTTTATCAAGAATGGCCCATCGGGTATTCTTCATAGCTCGGTCATAAAATCCTTCATCAAATTGGACTTCTATTGTAAACCAAATCCCATCAGTTTGTCACACTCCAAACAAGTCGGTCCAAATAGGTCCCTGAGTCTTATTTGAGGGATGTGCAATCATGAACAGATACCTTCTTTTGTTAAAACATATCTTAAGGTTTATAACATTCATTATATGTAATTATAAATACTGTTAAACCTCTATAAATTGATAACTTTGGGACTGTCAAAATCTATTAATTTAGCGAGATATTAAATAACTGATAAATAAATAATTATTAATTTATAGATATATGGGTTATAGAAAAGGTTCTTTGCTTGTGATCATTTTCATCTCATCTAAAAACTATTGAATGATTGCAAAATATTTAACTATTTATCTTGCCACCAAAGAGATCATCAAAAGATTCAACTTTTTAATGCATGTATTATATTACTGGAGAGGTGTTGAAGCTGTAGAATTGCTAATTGTCAAACAGATTATTGAGAATGACATGTGAATCGAGAAGTTAAAGATAATAATCCATATTCTCAAAAAAAACTCAACGACGATGACATTGAATAGTTTTTAGTTGAGTTACGAGAAACCACACTAATATTAAATTCTTGCTACCTTAAAAAAAGTCACGACAATAAATAAATAATAATTTAGTCAATTTTACGATGTCTTTACAAATTACTCATAAATGTACTTTATATTAAGGAATTATTAAATTTGGATGAGGTCTATGTGAATTCTCGTATATGTATTGATAAACCATAAAGTGATTTTACCACTTTACCCTTAAAGAAAACCCAAAATCAAGCTAAATTCGCTGGTTCCGCGATCGCTCATCCGGTCGGGGCAAACCCGACCCGAATCCGAATCACGACCGAACCTATGAACGCCATTGATTCTCGACACCAGGACTCCCGATGATGCCACGTGTAAAGTAAAGTAAGCACTAATCGAGATTACTATAAATAGCCGGTAAATATTTAGAAGGTTAATTTTTTCACTTGGTTCATTTTAACCGCTTCGCTACTTTTACTTTATTTACCTCACGACCCGATCTGACTTAAGCATCGGAGGGCCTTAGTTGGGAGCCATCCCAGCTAGCCTAACGTGTGTTCGTGTCTCAGGTCGCCCACATATACAAACCCGAAGCTTGACCCCGAGGTCCGACCCGAGGAGAGTCTTCATGTACAGATTTTATTTGGTTAAATCAGTTGGCGCCGTCTGTGGGAAAGTGAGAATTAGTAGGAGTAATGGAGACGCAGAAAAAGAACGACGCACCGAACACTCAGACACCGAAGAAGAACAATGAAGCTCAACCTACACGAATATCCTCACCATCTTTACGAGTGAGTGAAGAGTCTCTTGAGGATGAGGATCCCATAGTGCAGATGAAGTCAAGTGACTTGGAGAAATTAATTGTTGAAGCTAGCAAGAATTTCCTAACAGAATATCTTAGGAAGGGGAAAGCACCAGCAACACCTACAACAAGGGGAGTTCCACCCGAAAAAGCGAGGGAGGAAGCCTCGCCTCATGAGGCTCCTCCCAAGAAGCACAGAGAGATGGAGGAGGAGGAAATAACTAGTAAGAACATCCAGGGAAATGCAGAGAGGGAGCTGCCAAGAAGACCCCCCGAGGGGATAAACGAAATTAGCGAGCAAATTGAACAAGTCACTAAGAAGCTGGATGAGCTTAGGAGGAGGGGTGTGTTCACATCCGCTCTGCAAAAGAGAGGATCACCCTTTTGTCAAGAAATCTTAGAAGAAGTGGTGACATCTACCTTCAAGCTCCCAGATTTGCCTAAGTATGATGGGAACCGTGACCCTCAAGAACATGTTACTGCCTTTGAACATGTGATGCAATTGTATGGGCAGTCGGATGCTATGAATGCGAGAATATTTGTAACCACATTGGTAGGAAGAGCACAAGAGTGGTTCACGGACTACCAATGGGGACGATAGTCTCTTATGAACACTTGATAAGGAAGTTTACGCACCGGTTTGCTAGCAAAAAAGAAGACTAGACGATCCGCCACCCATCTCTTCACGATCGGGTAGAGGAGGACGAGTCGTGAGAGAATTCATAAACCGATTTAATAATGAGGCGCTGATGTGCAAGAAATGCGTATAGACATGCTCTCCAGTATATTGATGCATGGCTTGAAGAAGGGGCCATTGACCTCAGCGTTAGCACGCGACCCACCACCCGATGTGGAAAGCTTGATGGAGATGGCAGAAAGATATATCCACGAGGAAAAAATGAACTTGTTGAAAGATCAAGAATGGGAAGCCATGAACAAGCCCAAGAGAGAGCTCAGAGATCCTCGAGAGGTACCCCAATCTCGATCTGAGAAAAGATAGGGATCGGGACCGAGATCAGGATCGAGCTAGAGTAGGAAGGTTCATGCAGTACACTCCCCTCAACGCCCCTCGAGTGCATGCTCTTATGGCGATCAGCGAATCAAATATGTTGCAGTGGCCGAAGAAAATGCGAGCTACCCCTAACAGAAGGGACATGAAAAGGTATTGTCAATTTCATAAGGATCACGGACACGATACGGAAGAATGTGTCCACTTGAAGGATAAGATAGAAAGACTAATTCAACAAGGATACTTGCGCAATTTCGTGGCTAAGAATGGGGACGTAGCAACTCGAAGGGATAGATCACCTAAGAAGCGATCTCGAAGTCGATCCCCAAGAAGAAGAGCTCCTGGGCGAGAGGGGAGGCAAGGGGATAGACAATCACCCCGACCCCGATCCCCTAGGAGGCATGACCCTCAAAGAGATAACCTACCCAGAAGAGGGGTCAACATGATCGTAGGAGGACCCGCAGGGGGCGATTCTACTAATGCAAGGAAACAAAACAAGAGATCAATGGAATTCTGGGGAAAAAAGAAGTTGGAAGTTTTAAATGTGCAAGAGGCAGACTCCATCATGTACAATGACCTCGACCTAAGAGAGGTGGAGATGGGCCAGAATGACACAGTAGTAATTAGACTGGATATAGCAAATTTCACTGTGCAGAAGGTCCTGGTCGACAGCGGAAGCTCGGCGGATGTGATATTTTTGGATGTATTAAGAAAGATGGAGCTAGACGTGTCCACCATCAAATCGGTGAACACTCCACTGACGGGATTTGGAGGAAGCGAGATTGTCCCGTTGGGAACAATAGATTTGCCTACATCCATGGGTCGGGACCCTTGCAGGAAAACGGTCATGATGAAGTACTTAGTGGTTGACGCGCCATTTGCATACAACGTGATACTAGGACGCCCGGGGTTAAATCAATTTAAAGCGGTCGTATCTACCTATCACCTGAAGGTGAAATTTACCACCAAGTATGGGATAGGAGAGGTGAGAGGGGATCAAAAAAGTGCAAGGGAATGCTATAATCTCTCACTGAAAAAGAGAGAACCAGAAAAGGTAACCCCCAGACAGAGGGGAGCGATGATGCAAGAAGCAGAAGAGGCACCCAAAAAGAAGCCGAGGCAAGAGGCTAAGCGGGAAGAGTATAGGGTGAAACCTTCTGAAGAATATAAGATCATTGAATTAGAACCAGGGAATTCAAGCAAAACGACACGAATAGGATCACAGATGGACCCAATGATGGAAGTATTGCTAATTGAGTTCCTTCGGGAGAATGTGGATATATTTGTGTGGAAACCATCGGATTTCAGTGGGATCGACCCAAGGGTGATGGTTCACCGATTGAACGTCGACCCCGATGCCAAGCCTATTAAGCAGAGAAAGAGAAATTTTGGAGAAGAAAAGAATAGAATTATAAAGGAAGAGGTAGATAAGCTCCTGGATGCGGGGTATGTGGTGGAGGTCCAATACACGGACTGGTTGTCAAATGTGGTCTTAGTGGCGAAACCTTATGGGAAGTGGAGAATGTGTACTGACTTCACCAACCTAAAGCAGACATGCCCAAAGGACCCATACCCCTTACCCCGAATTGATACCCTGGTAGACTCCACAGCAGGAAGCGTATTATTAAGCATGATGGATGCTTATCAAGGATACCACCAGATATTTATGGCTGAGGAGGATCAGTTAAAAACTTCCTTCATCACGGAGCAGGGAGTCTATTGTTACCGAGTAATGCCCTTTGGTTTGAAGAACGCAGGAGCCACCTACCAGAGGTTAGTAAATTTGATGTTCAAAGGTTGCATAGGCAAAACTATGGAGGTCTACGTTGACGATATTCTAGTCAAAAGTGCTAAGGAGGCAGATCATGTGAAGGATGTGGAGAATGCGTTCGCTATCATGAGATCTTACGGCATGAAGTTGAACACAACAAAGTGCACCTTCGGGGTGAGGGGAGGAAAATTCTTAGGGTTTATGGTACACGAGAGGGGCATTGAAGCGAACCCAGAAAAAATAGATGCGATCCTCCAGCTAGGACCACCCAGAAGCGTGAAAGATGTACAACAGTTGACAGGAAAAATAGCATCATTAAACAGGTTCATCTCAAGGTCAGCCGATCGAAGTTTGCCTTTTTTCAAAATCCTAAGGAACATGAAAATTTTCCAATAGGATGGGGAGTGTTATAAAGCCTTTGAAGAACTAAAGACCTACCTGATGACAGCACCACTACTAGCCAAGCCCAAGCCAGGAGAGCCATTATACTTGTATCTGGTGGTGTCACCAAAGGCGGTGAGTTCAATTTTAGTTAAGGAAGAAAGTGGGGTACACAAGCCTGTGTACTATGTAAGTAGGATGCTGCAGGGAGTGGAAGAAATGTACCTGGAGGTGGAAAAATTAGCCCTCGCATTGGTGGTGTCAGCCAAAAGGCTAAGACCATACTTCCAGCCTCATGAGATAGTGGTTTTAACAAACCACCCTCTTAGGCAGATCTTGGGTCGACCAGAAGTATCAGGAAGGCTGGTGAACTGGTCTGTAGAGTTGGGAGAATTTGATATCAAGTATCAATCTAGAACATCAGTGAAGGCTCAAGTGTTGGCAGATTTCGTCAACGAAAACGTCAGCATGCAGGGAGTAGAGGAAAAAGAACCCAAGGCCACTTGGATAATGCACGTGGATGGATCCGCTTCTTCTGAAAAAGGGGGAGCAGGAATACATTTGCAAGGGCCTGGGGGGTTCGAGTTCGAGGTCACGGTGAGGCTGGAGTTCAACGTCACCAACAACGGTGAGTATGAAGCCTGCTAGCAGGCTAGAGATAGCAAAAAAATTAAAAGTCAGCAACTTGGTGATATTTACGGATTCCCAATTGGTCGCTAAGCAAATTGATGGTACATATGAGGCGAAAGAAAAAACCATGACAGAACATTTGGCTACGGCAAAGGGGCTACTCAAAGAATTTGAGGAGGTGCAGATCCAACAAATTCCAAGAACAGAAAATGAGAAGGCGAGATGCCCTTGCAAGATTTGCTAGTGCTTTGTATCGGGAATCAAATCAAGAAAGGTGACGGTATTCACTGCAGATAAGCCAAGCATCCGAGGTAATTCTGACCCCATACCTTTTAATTTGGAAGGTGATTTGGCTCTTCACATAGAGATAAAGGCAAGTTGGATGGATGAAATAAAAAAATATCTAGAGACGGGAGATCTCCCTGATGAGGCAGTAGAGGCTAGAAGGTTACTTAGAAGAATTTTGCGCTTCACTTTATTGGACGGGGAGTTATATAAAAAATCCTTCCAGGGACCTTGGTTGAAATGTTTGATTCCAGATCAAGCCATGTACGTGATGAAGGAGATCCATGAAGGAAGCTGTGGGAACCACTCAGGAGGGCGAGCCCTAGCTCAAAAAATTCTAAGGCAGGGATATTTTTGGCCTTCATTGGTCAAGGACTCAGCTGAATTTGCAAGAAGGTGTGAAAGGTGCCAAATATTTGCTAATGTCTCCCACCAGCCAGCAGTGCCCTTGGACCCAGTCGAGGTGTCGTGTCCATTTGATTAGTGGGGGATAGACATAGTGGGTCCTTTTCCTCAGGGGAAGGCTCAAAAGAAGTTTTTAATAGTAGCAATTGACTACTTTTCGAAGTGGATTGAAGCTGGAGCCTTAGCCAAAATAACCGAAAATGAAGTTATGAACTTTATCTGGAAGAATATTGTGTGTCGTTTTGGATTACCCAGGGTCTTAATTTCAGACAATGGGACGCAGTTCCAAGGAAAGAAGATTAGAAGTTGGTGCCAGGAGATGAAGATACAACAACACTTTACAGCGGTAGGGAACCCACAAGCTAATGGTCAGACGGAGGTAGCAAATAGAATATTGTTGCAACATTTGAAGACACGATTGGAGGCAGCTAAGATATATTGGGTAGATGAGTTACCGGGAGCCTATGGGCCTACCGAACAACACCCAGGACCTCGACAGGGAAACTCCTTTGGGTTAGTTTACGGATCCAAGCAATAATACTAGTGGAAATTGGGGAGGCATCACTCTGAGTACAGAGGTATGACCCTGACTTGAACGCTGAGGGTAGGGAGCTTGACCTGGATGTGATTGAAGAGAAAAGAGATCAGGCCTTCCTCAAAATCCAATCGACTAAGAATAGGATGCGAAGCACCTACGACAAGAGAGTGAAGAGCGAGAAATTTCCAAGTGGGGGACCAGGTGTTGAAAAAGGTGGAGGTATCTAAGCATGTAGGTAAGCTAGACCCCAATTGGGAGGGACCTTACAAAGTAACGGAGATCTTGAAGAGGGGTACTTATCGCCTTGAAGACGCGAAGGGAAAGCCACTACCACGACCCTGGAATGTGCACAACCATAGAAAATTTTATGCTTAAGTATTTTGCTTCACCCTTTTTGCCGCCAAAGAGTTTAATGGTTAATGACACCTCGTTTTCTCAAAACTGAGCAAGATTAGTATGGATTGTTTATTTCCTTATTTTCATATTGTTAAATATATCTAAGGCTAAGAGACCTTAGAGGCTCAAGCCCAGCCAAGAGGCCCATGCTGAATAAGAACCCCAAATAAGGCCAAGTGAAGAGGCGCACGCCAGAGGTTCACTGGAGTTCATCAAGATTAATCTGAAAAAGATTAAATGACTACTTATCTGAAAAAGATAAAATTAATCTGAAAAAGATTAATTGATTACTTATCTGAAAAAGATAAAATTAATCTGAAAAAAGATTAATTGACCACTTATCTGAAAAAGATAAAATTAATCTGAAAAAGATTAATTGACCACTTATCTGAAAAAGATAAAATTAATCTGAAAAAGATTAATTGACTACTTATCTGAAAAAGATAAAAGTAATCTGAAAAAGATTAATTGACTAAAGTAATGACATTGATCCCAAGAAGTTTATCATATAACAAAAGCAATGCGTAAAGCATAAGGCAGACAGTTCTATTACAAAAGCAATGCGTAAAGCGTAAGGCATGCAGTTCTATTACAAAAGCAATCAATAAAGCGTAAGACATGCAGTTCTATTACAATAGCAAAGCATAAAGCATCAGGCAGGTGGATAAGGCAAGCAGATAGGGCAGGCGGTTAGGGCAGACAGATAAGGCAAGAGGTTAATGTGGTGCAGGCTGAGACCCATCACCCCCACCCTCCACGCTAGAGCGTGAAGAGCCTGCCTCGTCCTGGGAGCCAAGGTCTTTGCCATATTCCTCTTTCACCAGAAAAGTAAACTCATCCTCCTCAGCCTCGCCTTCATCGTCATGCTTCGGGGTCTCTAAGTTCTCATCCTTCAAAGGTGTCAGTTGGGTCAAATCAAACCCAGGAACAAAGCCCTTTAACTTCGCAATCTGAACGGCATTTTATGAAGCCATTGAGTTCATAGTGGCGGCACTGTTAGCAACCGCGAATGCCGAAGCCGGGCCGACTTCCCGAAATCAATAGCTCCTTGCATGCGAGCCTCTTGTACTTTAGTTTTAAAATCTTCCGAGCCCCGGTATTCAAGAACACCAAATCCTACCCGACTTCAAAAGAGTCCCTCTTAGCATCGTTAAACCCTTCTTGGCATCATCTAGTTGGGTCACGGTGGTGTGTAAGGAGACCTTCAAATTTTCTATCTCGCGATCCCAATCCTGAAGGGAAGCCTCAAACTCCTTTCGAACATCTTCCCTAAGTGAAGTCCTCAGATCTTGTTCCATCTTGGATAGACGCTCCTCGCAAGCTAGCCATTGGTGTTGATAATTGGCGGCCTGAAGAGTCAGCTGGTGAATCATAGCCAAATTCTACACAAAAAAAGGGTCAGCTTCCGTAATGAAAAGGAAATAGGAAGTCAAAAATGAGTAAAGCTTACCATCATAGCATTATGAGCAATGCCTTCCTCAAGCTGGGTCATGCCAAAGCCTTGGACCCCAATTTGATCCAGGGGAGTAGACAATGCTTGTAGACAAAAAGAGTCACCCTCCTAGGTGAACGAAAAATAGAACTATCTGTGGTGATGTTCCAATTGGGTATGACCCGAGGACCTGACGTGGTAGGAGGACGCGATACCCCACCATTCTCAGTTGTCCGAAGATCAGCCAAAAGCTTCTCTCGCTCCTGAAGTTTTGCCATGATCTCATCGAAACTCCCTGAAGGAGCACCAGAAACCAAAGGACGAGGCGTGACGAGAGACCTTGGGCTAGGTCTAAAGAACTTATCTCCATGATGGGATCCCTCCTCTTCTGGTCTCTTCCTCTTCTCCCCCTGAGGGGGAGGAACCCCCCTCCCAGGAATAGTTTCCAAGTTGATGGGAAGGGTAGGATTTCCAAGTTGCTCCTCAGGTAGAGATTCTGCCCGAACCTCATCATGGGAGGACGAAGGATTGACTTCAGGCGTAGAAGACACTTGTGCAGGCGAGGCAGGAGGTAGCACAGGCCTGGGAAGCCCTCTTTTCTTGGCAAGTTGGGCCTTCATTTGCTTGGCTACCATAGAAGCACGAACAACCATCTCTACAAAAATATAAGAAGCATTAGTATTAATACAGGTAAGAGAAATAAAAGTAGAAATTTAAAAATAATTACCAAGAGGTCGGTCAGAAGTACGGGGCGCAAGGCTAAGCCCCACAGCAGAGAGTATATCCTCCGCAAGTAGTTTGGATGTCTTGAACCACCGCTTAGTTAATTTACGGGAAATGAATGTATCATCCCAGGTGGGAGACCCAAGGCCCCGGGGTCGAGGAATAGATACCCTCCATACCAAAGACGCCTTCCAAAGACGATCCGGGGGAGGCCGAACATACACAAAGGAATCTTTCCAACACCTAAGGGATGAAGGAGGCTTGTCAAGTAGTTTGCAGTGAGGCTTAGGAGTGAGATAAAAAAGCCTACCTCACCCGTCTTGGCGCCGAGGTGATGCGGCGCGATGCGTGAGGTGACGCGACGCGAGGTGCGATGCGTGACCCTGAAGCCCAACTGATGCGAATGCGAGACGAGGACGATGCGATGCGCGAGGCACGGCGTGATGTGCTCAGGCGATCCGAAGCGCGAACAGGCGAGGCGTGAGGGCGAAGCGTCTGCAGACGAGGCGTCGAGGTGATGCGGTGCGATGCGCGAGGTGACGCGACGCGAGGTGCGACGCGCGACCACGAAGCCAAGCCCACCGATGCGATCAACGCGAGACAACGCGATGTGCGACACCCGACCCTCAAGTTCGATGATCCGATCGAGACGACGCCGATCGCGACGCGCGACCACGAAGCCACCGATGCGATGCGAGACAACGCGATGTGCGATGCCCGATCCTGAAGTTCAGCAGATCCGATGCGAGACGACACCGATGCGAAGCGCGACCCCGAAGCCTGGCAGACGAACCAAAAATTTTTTTAGATGAACCCACCCTTTTTCTTATGAGGTAGAATAAATGAAAACTTACCCCCTTGAGAGTATTTATCACCCTTGGAGAACAACATTCAACGAACCAGATCTAAACTTCTTTTATTTAGAAAAAAAAAGAAGTTGGGGGAGTAATGATAAACCATAAAATGATTTTACCACTTTACCCTTAAAGAAAACCCAAAACTGACTAAATTCGCTAGGATCCGCGGACTGCTCATGCTGGTCGGGGCAAACCCGACCCGACCCGACCGAACCGCGACCCGAACCTATGAACGCCATTGATTCTCTGACACCAGGACTCCCCGATGATGCCACGTGTAAAGTAAAGTAAGCACTAATCGAGATTACTATAAATAGCCCGGTAAATATTTAGAAGGTTAATTTTTTCACTGTTCATTTTAACCGCTTCGCTACTTTTACTTTATTTACCTCACGACCCGATCTGACTTAAGCATCGGAGGGCCTTAGCTGGGAGCCATCCCAACTAGCCTAACGTGTGTTCGTGTCTCAGGTCGCCCACATATATAAACCCGAAGCTCGACCCCAAGGTCCGACCCGAGGAGAGCCTTCAGGTACAGATTTTATTTGGTTAAATCATATATTATCTTATAAATTTAGGTGATTATTAATTTAGCACGTTGTCCGTAAGTTGGGACCGAAGAAAGTTATTATTTAAGCGAGGTTATTAATAAACCGAATATTAAATTATCGAGGTTTAATTGTATCTTTCTCTTTAGGCTGCTACGGATTTACACGAAGCGACTTGTCATATCTTGATTATATTAAAAACCAATGGGGAAAATTACAAGTTCTAAAACTTGATTTTGACCATCATTGTTCGTTGCAAGAGTGAAACGCATGTGACCTTTGGAGAATTATTTTCCTTTCCAGAGAAAACCGAAATATGGAGTTTAATGCTTCTGAAATGCTTTTTTAGTTTTTCTATTCTTAATCAGGATATGCATTTTTAATTCTAATAATACCTTTTCATAATTAGGATATGCCTGATTCATTTTTCTGATGCATTTTCATAATTAGGTAGTTGAATTACACTTTTGCCCTTAAATTCATGAAAATATAAGGGTATTTTAGTCTAAAAATTTTGTTGCCTTTTATAAGTGTTAGGGAGTATAGATATAGATATAGATAAATATGGGATAAAAACACTTAACCCTCAACACTATGCCTAATTTTACACTTTGCCAACTAAATTTTATTTCGTTACACTATGTGTCCTATACTATGCAAGTTTCACACTTTACCATATATGGACAATTTTGCCCCTATAATTTTGTCAATTTGTTTTAATAGTTTTAGAAATCCATCTAAGTTTGACTATATTGCATCCGACCCCCAAAATTTGTAAAATTATTTACATAATTCAATCAAAATAAATTTAACTCCAAAACAGCTTGTTCCCGGATTTATCGAGGTATGGAACCCAACTGACTTATGATTTAAAATTGGATATATTCAATTATGACCATATCAGGCCCAACATGCTTTCCGTAAAATTAATATATCCCTTAAAATCCATACATTTATTTGACCAAAACAACCCCGAGTGAGATGGTTCGCAACACCATCAGTTGGAAAATTACTGCCCCTAGATCGTTTGATAGATGATCACAATCATCCAACTTCAACCAATCAGTTAAGATGATCTACGAGTTATCCAACTCCTTCAGCAGTTGTTCAACACAACAATAGTTTGTTTCCTACTCTAGGAGTATAAGATAATTCTTCAAAGAGATAAATTAATCAAACATTTTGAACACGTGTTGAAGCAAAAGCCTTCTTTTTATTAAGCACTTAAAGACAAATTTATTATATTAGTAACCTCCTTTTGGGAGGAGAATACTTGTTTCGCCTCTCATTAATGAGGCTTGGACTTGAAATACATAAAACTTAAAACTAAAACACTCATCTAATACAAAAATTTCCCTCAAAATTTATTATAAGAAAACTAAGTGTAGGTCCCAAGAGGTGTGAGTAAGGTTTAGAAGGGGGGGTTGAATAAACCTTACCAACTTTTCGATTTTAGTCCTTTTAAAATAATACAGAGTTAATTACACAGCTATGTCCTTGAGGGACAGCTAAGTTAGTTAATCAACAGAGTTAGCCACTCAACAGACTTTCGAAGAGTCATTGATAGAATAACTCAGCTGTTTTGACTAAACTTTAACTTGGGTGTGATGACTTTTTTAGCGGAAGACTTAACACCCTTGAATTTGATTTAACTTTGTTTTAACACTTGGTTTTAGCACTTTGTTACTTATCGCTTGGATAGCAAATTATCAAGCAGATATAAAGTATGTGTGCGGGAATGTAAATATCTGAAATGTAAATGACACAAGTAAATTTTATAGAGGTTCGAAGATGGGGTAATTCTTCTACTCCTCTCTTCTCCAACTCCCGGAGGAATCCACTAAGTAATGATCAGAGTACAAAGTGGTGTTCGATCCTAGAGACAAGTCTTGATCACGCACTAACTTGCTCCTTGGACTCGATCCGAGATGCCTTGGTCACACAAATGGCTTCTCATCCGACTCAACTTCTTCACAGGCGGCTGGCCGCCTTTGCTACTTCAACTCACTTTCTCAAGCTTTCTTGGATTTGATCACAAAGTCCTCCAATAACTTGAGATTGGTTCGACCTTGAACCTTCCTACAATCCTCCTAGGAAAGTAGACGCCTTTTGATTCTTCAAAAGTTTCCTCTTCAATAGTTTCAAGTTGTCTTTCCTTCACAGCTTAGTGTTGGATCGATTTCCTTCGAGGTTTAGGCTTGAGGATTTTGCTTGAATAACTTGAGAATATTTTTCAAGTTACAGTATAAATGTTGCTTGTTATCTCAGGTGTGTAAGGTTTAGGTATTCAAGGTAACCTTTTCTCAAAGTGATTCCTCAGCCTTTTATAGTGAACTTTTCAAAAATCTGCCCGTTGAAGAGATAGGCTGATTTTCAAAAGTCACTTGTGTTCGTTGGCTTGTCTTTTCTTGGTCTTCAATCGTGAGACCTTTCCTCATATTAAAGTAATGTTCAGCATTTCAGAGTCTGACACGAGGTGTAGTGCTTCCCATTGGTTTATTCCTTTTGCACGCTTCTGGAACTAAGCACTTTAAGACATGGCAGCATGGAAGTATTACTTATTTAAGTATTATTCTTGACTTTGTGCAGCGGATCCTTTTCAGTTAATTCCTCTTTGCAGTTGCCTTTTCCCCAGGTGACTTGAGTCTGCTCCAATGATTGAGAGACTCATCTGTCACTTCAACTTGACTTGGCTTCTTGGGTTGACTTAACTGACTCTTCTCACAGCTATCTCACAGCTGATGCTCCTTCAGTCGAGTCCTTGGTCTTCTTTCTTGGCCATACTCAGCTGTTCCTCAGCGGAGTCTTCACTTCACGTCTTCAGTTGACTTTGTGTATTTCCAGGCATAGCTGACTTGACTCAACTTATTCAGCATTATCTATTACAATAAGAATTACAAGGAAAATGAGGTGCCAACATTCTAATCTAAGTTTTACATGGCATTCATCAAAACCTATAAAATAAATTTCCTAACAATTTCCCCCTTTTTGATGATGCCAAAACTTAACAAGATTAAATAAAATGTAAACAGCACAGATACATACAGACAATGCAGTAACAAAAAATGTATGCGTAGAATCAATCTCTTTATTGATCATAACATTCTTGTCCTTTACACAGCTGTTTACAGTGTGTATCAGAGCAATCCGAGCATACTTATATCTACGCAAATTACAGAATTTTTATTGAACGCATAGAAGACTTACATACATATGTATTTACAGAAGTAAGATACACGAAGGGGTTGACAACAACACTTCATCGCCTTCACTACCTTCTTCTTTCTTCTTTAGCTCTGTCTTCGTCAGCTCTCTTTCTTTTCCTTTCTTCTTCAGCTACTTTCTTCTTCTCATAAGCTCTCTTCGCAGCTTCATCTTTTCCTTTTCTTTCTTGTCTCTCTTGCAACAGCTGAGTTTGCCTCTTATTTTCTTCTTCGATTCTTTTGATATATTCAGCATTTTTCCTCTCCACCTCTAGATTGGCTACTTCATCGTATCCAGCCCAGTAGATCCTTCCCTTATTTCCTGGATCTATATATTCAATATTTTTTGGTAGAGGTCTAGGTTTAAAGCCTCCACCTCTACCATTTCTTCCTCCTCCTCTGGGCGTATATTGTACCGGAGTCTTCTTCTTACCAGTTGAGTGACTACTAGTAGTCTGTCACTTTATCGACTTCTTCGCACAGCTTCAGACCTTTCTCCCAATACAAGTCCCAGGCTTGGGCTATGGACATGTTTTTGAAGTATCCTTCAAACTCGAGCGTTTTGAACTCTTCAACTGATCTTGGCTCTTGTCCGTCATCTGGAATGGCATCTGTATCTTTACCTACTGGAATGCCTCCGAATTGTTTCAACATTTCTTCAATACGGACATCCGTTCTCTTGTCGAAATCCTCCATCTCTGCTTCTATAATTTTTCTCTTTTGAGATATAGGCACAGCAGAGTGATGGAACGGCAGAGTCACGAGAAGTTTGCTGATTATCGATGTTGTGACATGACCTTGCTGAGGGGTTTCAGCAAGCATTAAACTCACGTCTTTTAACATTTCCCCCTCAACAGCTTTTCCCTTCTCCTTTCTCTTCTCATCAGTTGTCCCTTTCTTCTCTTCAACAGATGTCTCCTTCTTCTTCTCAATAGTTGTCTCCTTCAACATCTTCAGGTATTCCTCTTCCCCCTTTTTGGCATCACCAAAGGAGAGATGAACCCCTAGAAACATCCCAGCAAGCATGAAGTCCAGTTGGTTGATAGCAGAATTTTGCTTAGAGTCTGCTGCGGAGTATGCTGTTTGAAATTCCGAGCGGGTGGCTTTGGACTCGGCTGCCACCAGTTTCATTTCAGCCATGAGAAGGCTGAATTTGGCATTCATATTCTCCTCAATGCGCAAAAGTTCTTTTCTGTGAAATTCACGCAACAGCTCCATCTCTGTTGTATGAGAGGCACGCATTATGTCAATATTTTCCTGCATCCTCCGCTTCATGTCAGCATTATCAACGCTCCAGACCAGCATTTTGTTGTACAATACTTTAAAGTATCTGACTTGCTCGAATCGCATTGTACTTTGCTGCTGACACCATTCCCTGATTCTGACCACTATCCCTCGCAAGTCTACTGTGAGATTGGTATCCCTGTTGTCCAGCCGCATATCCAGTGAGGCCTGGTGCCATTCAATCTTCTCTATCTCACCAAGGATTGTCTTGAAGACTTCACGTACCTCAGTTGTTACCTTAGTTTCAGTCGGCGGCCAAGCAGCATCAAAATCAAAATCTGCTGGAATAATTGAATCGGAGGGAATAACTAGATCATCTCTTATGTTGAAGCGTCTCTTCTCACGAGTTGTTTCTTCTTCAAGATCGGGTAGCTTAATCGAGAAAGGGAAAGTTTCTTTGAAAGCATCATCACGTACATATGGAATTGATTCCATAGTTGGTCGTGCTTGTGATGTGCCTGGTTGAGTCGAGCATGCTGCAGCTTTGGGAGCCTGCGCAGATGACTCGGTCTCAGCTGGGCCTTGTTGAGTAGATTGGCGATTGATGAGCCTCACTGTCTTAACAGCCTTAAATCGGCCTCGATGGGATTCTCGCTAAATGAATTTGCTTGTCCTCATCTGCTTTTTCAGCGTCATTGGAGGATGATAGAACTTGGGGGTTAGGTTCATCATCGAAGTTAAAAGTTTGACGAGCAGCTTTGAATTCTGGCTTGCTCGAACTTGGAAGAACATCCTCAGCCGAGTCCTTTGCAGCAGGGGTTGACTCAGCTTCGTCTTTAGATCCCAAGAATGTTGTATCAGGATTATCCAGAGAATCATGAAGGGCACTGATTTCCTCTTCTAAGTCAGCAATGATGACTTGAGGAATGCTCTTTTCTCCTTGATTGTTACCCAGGGAAGTCTCAACCTCCCTTGGGCCTTCATTACCTCCTGCAGTCTCAACTGCAGCAAGGCCTTGTACATTCCCTTCAACAGACACAGTTGTCTTAGGGTCTTCTGCAGTGGCATCCACAGGAGTCTCAACTCCTTGGATTGCACTTTCATTGCCCAGAGTGTTAACTCCCAGGGCAGATCCATCATGTGCCTCGACTGCAACAACAGCGTCCTCAGCCTGCAGAGTTGTTGGCACCTCAGCTGGGACTGACTCAACTGTCCGAGCTTCGTTAGTGACAACTTGTTGTTGTTCTTTTTCTTTTTCTTTCTCCACTTCGCCTCCTTGATTCATTGTGGAGTCATCCGTAGCATCCTCCGACCTAGCTGCAGTGGAGTGAGTTTCCCCCTCAGCTGGCGCACCAGCTGAGTGACTAATGGTGGGGTCACTCTGCTCCAGACTCCCGTCTGCTTCCATTGAGTGCTCAGTCGTGGGGGAGGTGGTAAGACACCTTCAACAGGGGTTTGCTCAACTTGGGTGCCCAAGTTCCCAGTGTCATCGCCAAGTCCCTTGGATCCGTCCTCTAAGTGAACTGGGGAAGTGGTTGCAGCAATAACTATGGCAATCTGATTTACCACTCCCAACGGATCAATTTCCGGAGAGATTTGGAGGACTCTCCTGGTCCTTCCATCATCTGATGCTCATGCATTAATTTGGATTCCCGCATGGCTTGCTGCATGTCTAACTTTTCCTTTGCCCATGTCCTCATCACTTCCCGAGAGCATATCAATGTGAGGATGAGTATGGTCGCTGGTTCCAGTGAGAGGGCATATATTCGCCTTCTCACAAGCTTCAGCTTCTTCAGCTTCTTTGCCTTTTTCCTTCTCCTTGAAGATGTGGAGAATATCCATACAGTTATCTTCACTCAAGGCCTGAAGCACCGAGTCGACTTGAGAAATTGCAATAGCTCATCTTCTTTTATGAACTCAGGGCGTTCAAACTGCTGTCTTGAGTGACTCAGCTTCCATGCCCTACATTCGCGTAGGCAGTGCTGAATGTCTGGGTACACAGGAGAAACCACAACCACATCATCATCTTCATCCTCTTCCTGTCTTTCTGTTTCAGGAATGGACGGTAGCAAACTCTATTGCTCTTCTCATTCAGCAACATCTGTGGCAGGTGGAGACGCAGTCCTTTCAGCAGGGGATTCTGCTGTCTCCGCTACTTCTTCATCCTTAGTTGTTCTGTCCATAGCTGGGTCTTCGACTTGCCTCTGCTGACTAACCTCAGCAGACTTGGCTGTTTCTTCAATAACTTCTGGAGATTGCACTTCTTCAGCAGTCTCAGAGATTTTCTCCAGCTAAGTAGCAGACTCAGCTGTCTTTTCAAGCTCTGAGAGCCTGGTGAGTCTTCTCCTTCTCTTGGTCCTCACCAGAGGAATTTCTAGTTCGGAGACTTCTTCTTCAGATTCCTTGGTGGCGGGGCCCAGAGCATCTTTCTTTGACTGAGGAGCTGCCTTTCTTGGCTCGGCAGTCCTCTTCTTTCTGATGGTCGGAGAAGGTATTTAGGCTTCCTTCTCCGCCTCGACTACGTGGGCAGGAGACACGGCTGCTCGGGTAGGTGACTCGGCTGCAGGGGCAGGGGCATCCATTGACTTTGCTGCAGGGGCAACTTTCTTCTTTGTAGCTTTCTTCTTGGGAGGGGTGGCAATAGTTGTTTCCTTGGGGTCAGCTGATTCCCCCTCACTTGTGTCTGCCCTCTTCGCATGGGCTCTCTTTTGGGCTCCATAAAGGTTAGACCTGAACATCCTCTTGTTTACATGGAAGGGCTTTCCATGTTGAAGGGAAATTCCATTCACTTCCATTAAATGCCCAATTACTAGGCCATAGCCAAGTGATCCTCCAAAGGATCCATCTTCCTTGAACGATTTATTCACAACATTCTGGCAGAGTTTGTTGTACACGAACTCAGCCCAGTTAACTTTCTTTCCTTGCATGATCGCAGCCATGGCGATCAGCTTAGTTTTTTACAGTTGATTAAAATTGCCAAACTTCAGATCCACACATTTTGAGACGACATCCATCAGCTTGTGATAGTCGTCCTTTAGCAACTTCTTCTCAGCTGTGTAGATGACTTTTGCAGCATACTCCGGTTTGGCTACTTCTTTCCATGCAGCAGCCATGTTGACATCAGCTTCGTATATTTTCGGCGTGCCCTCCGACGGCAATAAGCAGTGCTCTGCAAGGTCCTTAGCAGTGATTAATATGTCCTTGCGGTGGACAGAAGACTTAATCCCTTCGTCCTACACCTCGGCGTTAACATAGAACTGCGCCACCTCTTCCAGGTAGGTGTGCCAGTACTCCAACATAAGAAAAGGTTTTAGGCCGGCCTTTTCCAGCATATCAGCTATCTTCTTCACTAGGGTTTCATTTGAACCCTGCTTTATCATTTCTTCGAAATCCACAGAGGAGCCTGTGTGGATTTGCTTTGATAACTTTGCAAAATCGATCTTCGGTGCCATTTTTTGAAGTTTCTTCTGATTGAATCTTGGTGAACTGATTTGAGAACTTGTAGGGTTTTCGTGAGAAAAATTGCTTTCTTTTGCTTGGGGAGATGAACAGTTTCGAAAAAGTGTTTGCGAGAAGATTGAAAACCGTATATAAGGATTATGAAAGGACGGGTTTTTGGATTTTGAAATTTGATCAAGATCAACGGCTCTGATTTAGCACGTCACATTGCATTAAATTTCTCGCATTTAATGCGGCAGAATTTATATCCAATCATATGCTTACTGTGCAGCTTTTGACTGTACCCGTCATTATTACGGTGACATCATCCTTAAAAATATTCCCGCTCATTAAAAACGACTTCATTTTTGTCACTTAGCTCATAAATGACTCAGCTTACTCAACAAATGACTCAACTCTTCTTCTCTCTTTTCGTATAGTGACTCAGCTGTCAGCTAACTTGATACAACTGACTTTCCGATACGGCTGATTCACTTGGCTAATTCATGTGATTTGTTCTATTTTCATCTTTTCACGTTCCATCTTTTCTCATTGAATCTTCTGAGTGTCAACTCAGCTCAATTAACCCTAGCTCATGCTTAAGCTCTTCAAATCTTGATTCACATAGGGGTTTGGTGAATATGCCAGCTAACTGTTTATCAGTTGAGATATATTCCAAAGTGATGTCTTTCTTTTCAACATGATCTCTTATAAAATGATATCGGACATCAATGTACTTTGTTCTTGAATGCAACACAGGATTCTGAGTGATTGCAATAGCGCTTGTGTTATCACACATAATTGGAATCTCTTTTTCTTCAATTTCATAATCTCTCAGTTGTTGTCTCATCCATAAGACTTGGGCACAACAGCTGCCCGCAGCGATATACTATGTTTCAGCTGTGGATGTGGCTATTGAGTTTTGCTTCTTGCTAAACCAAGAAACCAATCTGTTTCCAAGCATTTGACAGGTTCCTGACGTACTTTTCCTGTCAACTCTACATCCAGCATAGTCAGAGTCTGAATAACCAATAAGCTTGAAACCGCCTTCCTTTGGACACCTTAAGCCAACTTCTTGGCATCCCTTCAAATATCTTAGGATTCTCTTAGCTGCAGTCATATGGATTTCTTTTGGAGCAGATTGGAATCTTGCACATACACCTACTGCAAAGGTGATGTCTGACATGCTTGCTATTAGATAGAGCAGCGATCCAATAAGTGCTCTGTATCTTGTTTGATCTACAGCTTTACCATCTGCATCCATGTCCATCTTGATTGATGTATTCATTGGTATTTTCACATAAGACTTCTCTTCCATACCAAATTTCTTCATTAAATCTCTGGTGTACTTTGTTTGACTTATGAAAGTTCCATCCTTCATCTGTTTTACTTGAAGTCCTAAGAAGAATGTTAGCTCTCCCATCATGCTCATTTCAAATTTGCCTTGCATGCGGTTTGAGAACTTATCACACAACTCTTTGTTTGTAGATCCAAAAATGATATCATCCACATATATTTGAAAAAGCAGTATACTCTCTCCATCTTGAATTCTAAAGAGTGTTCTGTCCACTTTGCCTTTGGTGAATCCATTGTTAGTTAGAAATTGAGACAATGTGTCATATCATGCTCTTGGTGCTTGTTTCAGTCCATATAAAGTTTTCTTGAGTTTGTACACCTTATCTCCAAGAGTCTTTTTCTCAAAGCCTGGAGGTTGCTCGACATAGACTTCTTCTTCCAACAATCCATTTAAAAATGCACTTTTCAAATCTATTTGATATACAATAAAGTTCTTGTGTGCAGCAAAGGCAAGAAACATCCTTATTGCTTCTAGTCTTGCAACGGGAGCAAATGTTTCATCAAAATCTATTCCCTCTTCTTGGTAATACCCTTTGGTTATCAATCTTGCTTTGTTTCTTACCACAGATCCTTCTTCATTCATCTTGTTTCTGAAAACCCATTTTGTGCCAATTACATTTTGATGGGTTGGTCTCTACACTAGTTCCCATACCTTGTTTCTTTCAAACTGATTCAGCTCTTCTTGCATGGCTTGAATCTAATGTGTGTCATCCAATGCTTCGGAAACATCTTTTGGCTCTATTTGGGAAATAAAACAAGTGAACATTGCTTCTTGCTGAGCTCTGGATCTGGTTCTCACACCATCTCTTATATCTCCAATGACAAGCTCTGGTGGATGGTCTCTCAGCCATCTTACATCAGGTTAAAGTAAATTAGCTGGGTTCAGTCGTCTTGCAGCTGTGTTGTCTTGAGCGGCCCCTTTATTATCATTCAGCTGCAGATTTTCAAGCTGTCTTTGAGACTCAGATGTCTCATCTTCATCTTGATTGATTGCTCCAGCTTTAGCTTCAACATAAGAACTCTTCTGTATAGTTGGCTGATTCAGCTTATCAGCTAACTCTTCAATATCTTCTCCATTCACGTTAGGTTCATCAAAAACCACATGAATAGATTCTTCTGTGAGCATAGTCCTCTTGTTCAGGACTCTATAGGCTTTACTTTCATCTGAGTATCCCAAAAAGATACCTTCATCATCTTTAGCATCAAAAGCCTTTAGATTATCCTTGTCATTATTGTGGATAAAGAATTTACATCCAAATATTCTAAAATATCCTACATTTGACTTTCTCCATGTCCATATTTCATAGGGAGTCTTTGTCAGTTGTCTATTAATCATGCATCTATTTTGAGTATAGCATGCAATGTTTGTGGGAAGTCATTCAATTCACAAATCTTTTTGGATTTAATAAGAATTGTAACGATCTGACCAAGACTACAATTGTTATTAATCAATTGTTTACGCACCACCTGACCAGGGGAGTAAATGAATTTAAGAATTTGAACCCATAGAATTGCATGAATTGGTTTTTAAAACTTTATTCGCATTTAATATTGAAGAAGCATATGAGATTATGTGCCTAAGGTTGCTCCTAAAGATGTTGAAAATACTTGTGGGGTTCACAAATTTATTTTATTTATTTTCTTTATTTTTGATTTTTTTTCCTAAGATTAAAATACTTGATTTTCGGTCGCTTCAATAAAATTGAAATACGATGTTATTATAGCCTAAGTGTTTCGAGCTTCAATCCCTGAGGAATACGACCTTGCTTGCCGTATTCCATAAACTACACTGTACACTTACAGTTAGATGAACCAAAACAATTTTTGGCAAACAAGTTTTTGGCGCCATTGTCGGGGATTGATTAGATTCTACTTAGATATAGTAATAAGTAGTTCAATCTTAATTCAAGCATATATTTTGTAAATAATTTTTTTTCTATTTTTTTATTTTCTTTTATTCGCTTCTTCATTTCTTACATCATTTTTGTTGAATGCGAGACTAGAATCGTTGGAGATACAAGAAGCCCAAATCGCAACTGCAGTGGGAGGCCAACATCAAAGATCAAATTCCCAGGCGATACTTAATCCGAGAAAATAGAGCAACGTCATTCGTCTGATGGATCGTACAGAATATGAGGGCTAAAGGATTTCAACCAACACGGTTCAACTAATGTGATGGTAGAAATCTGAATCTGGCTGAAGACAAAAAACTTAGCACTTTGTGGGAGGCAACCCAAGAGACGTCGCAAAAAACTCCGGAGTTAAAAAAAATTGAAAAAAAAACGAAAAATAAAAAAATTAGACGCACACAGGCGTGTGGACGCACACAACCCGACCGTGCGATCCGCTCCTCCAGTTTCAAATTTGATGGACAAGCTCTCGGCTTCACCGGAACGATCCATAAGTAGTCTTTACGCATTCCTCTTTCTTTTTGATAATTTCCTCATAACTTCGGGACGAAGCATATTTTAAGTTTGGGGGATTGTCAAGAATGCATAATTTAGTACTGTTGCATTTTGCATTGCATTTAGGACTGCATGTAGAAGCACTTGTATTTTTATTTTAGCACGTTTACCGCTTTAGCACGTTTAATTGCTTTTGTGTGTGGTTTTTAATTTAGTTCATATGCCCAGCTCCCTATGATATTACCATGAATATTTTATGGCATGGGATAACATACTTGTGGGAATAATGTAAAAAATTCTTAGGAGGAAAGTTATTTATTTGCTTCGTATTTATTAAGAAAATTGGGTATTTGAGCATGTTGCAAAAAATAAGCCTGTGAGCTTTTGTGCCTTAAATTGCTTTATATTATGCAGGCTTATTTTTTCTTGAGTGTGTCATTCATGATTGATAGAACTCTAGAACTTGCTCTCGTATCTTCATCAAAGCCATGTATGTGTGCAATTTTTGAAAATGATCTAAGGCCATCTTTGTTTAGCCTACTTAGCCTAAAAATCCTACATATGATCTCATGATTCCCTAGTCAGCCAATTTTGAGCCAAAATTTTTATTCTGAGCCACATTGGTCTTTAACATTTACATGTTTTTATCCCTAAAATTTCATGAGCTTATAGGAAATGAATAAGTTTGGGGGAGATGTGGTGAAAATTTATGAAAAACAGAGAAAGTTGGCAAAAGAAAGAGGGATGAGCAGTATCTGGGTAAATGAAAAAAATACATGAAAAAGAAAGAAATATGTCTGGAAAAAAGAGAAAAAAAATTCTGAAAATTATGAAAAAATGAGTGCTTGAGGCTAAAGAAAAATAAAAGAAGGAAAAAAGGCCTAAGAATGAAAAAAAGAAGAAATAAGGGTGGAATTGAGTTGAAAAAGAAAATTGATATTATGTTGGAATTGGGTTAGTAAATTGCATGCTTAAATTGAGGGATTTTGATGAGTATAAAATATACTTGCATTTGAGGGTTTAAAATGATATATATTTGATGCATTTGCACGCATATTTAGTGTGTTCTACTTACTTTTCCTTGATGGGTGTGATACTGCGTACTCTTGTGAATTTTGCAGAAATGGAGCTAAATTGGACAAAAGATGATAGCATGTTTCAAATGATACGTGAAACGACAAGGTACGAGCAAAAATGTGAAGGAAAGAAGCATGGACGGCCAAAGAAAAGAGAATTTCCTTCAAAAACGTCAAAATGCGCTAACAGTTTCCAGCACACTGGCAGGGTTTAGTATGTTGGCCATAACCTCCTCTAAAAAATTGATATTTGGGTGATTCAAGTGGCTATGAAAATCTAAGAGAAAGATCTACAACTTTCATGAGTATCCTGAGATTAAATTCAGATCGCATGACTCAACCGTGTGGGATAACACGGGCGTGCGACGTTACTGGGGCTGAATTGGTCTCGTTTTCCTAAAACTCTGCAAGTGATCTCTCCAAGTATCAATAAATGGGACCCAAGGCTATGCACGAAAATACATCACTCTCCACATAGAAAACACATCAAATAACACAGGAACAAAGGAATCGAAAAGCTTCTGAGATCAAAAGGCTAGGTCGCGAAGAACATCACAAGGCTTTCGCATCTAGGGAGCATAAGAGCTTCGAAGGCTTGGAAGGGGAATCCATCCTGACAAGAAGGGGTTTTCTTTCTATGTCTAAAAACTCTTGTATGTGCTTATATGATGTCATAATATTGATTCGGATTTGTCTATGAGTTTGTAATCAATGTTTGGCATATTTTTCAGATCTTAGGAGCATAATCGAAACTGTGGATTTGTATTAAATATGATTACTTGTTTTTTTAATTAATTCATGCGTTCTATATTATGAACGAGTGCTTATTTTATAATTTCTTTTATCTGATCAATAATTTGCATGTCATACTTCAAGTTCATACTCGGACCAAGTGAGTTCTAGTAAGACGAAAATTGAATTCAGACATGAAACATGTGTGACAGGCGTGTTTGTGGGAAGTGTTGGGAAATTATTTTGTAGATTTTGATGAATGCCATGTAAAACTTAGAATAGGAAGTTGGCACACCATTTTTGTTGTAAATTGCATTGTAATAGATATGGTTGGTCAAGCTGAGTTCAGTCAGCTATGCCTAAACATGCAAGAAGACAACGGAGACTAGAAGGAAGACTCACCGAGAGGCGATTGAGTATGGCAAAGAAGAGAAGACGGGAACTCGGCCAAGGTGCAGTGAGATCTGATTGAGTGAAGTATCAGTCAAGTCAACTCAAGACAATGAAGTCTCAAGGTTGAAGTGACGAAAGAGTCATCAAATGATTGGAAGGGCGACTCAAGTCACCTGGGGAAGTTAACAAAATGCGGTCAAGTCAAGACAAGCTGAAAGAGATCCGTTGCCGAAAATCAAGAGAATTACTTAAACAAGTAATACCTCCATCTTGCCTTTCTTGAAGTGCTCGTTCGAGGAAGCGTGCAAGAGGAATAAACCAATGGGAAGCACTTTGCACCATGTCGAACTACGAAAAGTCAAGAATCATTCATACGAGGAAATGGAAATTCCAAGGATTAACAAGACAAACCAACGACCACAAGTGACTTTCAAAAATAAGCCTATCTCTTCAACGGGCAGATTTTTGAAAGATCACTATAAAAGACGAGGAATAACTCGAGAGAAGGTTACCCGAACCATGAACATTCAAGCAAACATTTAAACTGTAACCTAATATATTCTCAAATCATTCAAGATCAATCCTCAAGCCTACATTACGAAGGAAATTAATCCAACACTCACTGTGAAGGAAAGATAACTTCAATCGAGTTTAAGAGGAAATTTTTGAAGAATCAAGGGTCTACATTCCACGGAGGATTGTAGGAAGGTTCAAGGTCGAACCGTCTCAAGTTTTGGAGGGCTTCGTGATCAAATCCAATAAGCTTGAGCAAGTGGGCTGTAGTAGCAAGGAAGGCTGCCTTGTGAAGAAGGTGAGTCATACGAGAAGCCAACCGCGTGACAAAGGCATCTCGGATCGAGTCCCAAAGGATCAAGTCACCATTTGTGTGATCAAGACTTGTATCTGTCTTTGTTAACCACTCGTATATTGATCAATACTTAGTGGATTCCTCCGGGGAGTTGGAGAATAGAGGAGTAGAAGAATTACCCCATCTTGAACCTCTATAAAAACTTATTGTGTCATTTACATTTCAAAGACTTTAATTTACGCATCTTATTTTATCTGTGATAAATTTGCTATCAATTGATAATCAACTCGAGTGCTAAAACCAAGTATTAAAACAAACTTAACTTTATTCAAGGGTGTTAAGTCTTCCCGAAAACAAATCACGGTAGAGTTAAGTCTTTAGTCAAAACAATTGAGTTATTCTATCAACATCGGTCAGTGCTGTTGAGTGACTAACTCTGTGATTAACTAACTTAGTTGTCCATCAAGGACACAAATTGAAGTATTAACTCGAATTTTTAAAAAGGACTAATTTGAAAAGTTGGTAAGGTTTATTCAACCCCTCCCCTTCTAAACCTTACACTCACACCCCTTGGACCTACAAGTGGTATCGAGCGGTTGGTTCATTGAGCCTTCCGCACTTCTTGAACTAGATCTCTAAATTTTTCAAAGTTTGTTTTTGTACTTGATCTTTCAAAACTTTTTTTGCAAAAGTTATTATCATAGAAGCAAATTTGACACGCATCCCTATGTTCACAATTGAAGAATTTGATGATTGAAAAATTCGTATGTAGGCTCATCTATCAGCATTACGATGAGATGTGGATAGTAATAGAGGATGGGCCACTACAAATTTTAAAAGTGAACACACAATTGTAGAGAAGAGCTGCGGTGAAGGTGAAGAGGATGTTGCTCCCGGACTCATGGTTGAAAAACCAAGAGCTGAATGGACAAATGATGACAAAAAAAGATATAACTTGGACAATGTGGCCAAGGACATTCTTTACAAAACCTTGGACAAAGCCATGTTCAATAAAGTCAAATCATGCAAAACGGCTAAAGAAATTTGGGACAAGCTAACATTGATTTGTGAAGGCTCAAAGCAAATCAAGGAAAATAAACTATCGATTCTTTGTACAAAAATTTAAGAATTTCAAAATGAACGCAGAGAGACCTTAGATCAACTGGATGCTCGGTTCACGAAATTACCAACGAGCTATCCACTTGGAAAAGAATATACACGAGAAGAAATGTGTATGAAGATTCTAAGAAGTCTCCCCAATGAATGGGAAATGAAGGTCATGGCACTAAGACATTCCATGGACCTATCCAAGACATCCAACCATGAGCTATTCTCGGATCTCAAAGCCTACGAATTTGAGTGAGAAGAAAAGACCAGAGGAGGAGACAGTGTGCCCAAAACAGTGCTCTAATTGTTAAGGATGGCAAGAGAGCTAAGGTCAAAGAAGTCATTGACCAAGAGGAAATAGCCCGATGGTTAAAGGTTTAACAAGTTCTTTAATAAGAACTACAAGAGAGGCAAGGGCGAATCCTCCGGAAGACACTCGCTCCCTCCAAGTCAAGGAAGATAGGCCAACCAAGAGAGCGAGAACATCAAAAGGTTGAATATCAAAGGGACAATCCAAGAATGGAAAGAGTGATCAAAAGGTTGAAAATCTATCTTTGGAACTATGAGACAACCAGGTCACTATGCCATTGATTGCCCATATCCTGTAGTCAACAATTACGGAATGAAGAAGAAAGAAAGGACTTGAGAGAAAGAAGAAAGAAAAGAAAAGGCAATGTTGGTTTGCAAAAAGCTGCTGAGACAGCCAAGTCAAGAGACACAACTGATTCAGAGAGTAGTGAAGCTGACTACTCAAGTGACTCTGAAGAAGAAGCCTTGATCTATTTAATGGCCAAGGAACAAGACCAACCAGACCAAGAAGATGAGGTACACTCTAATTCATCACACTCAGATTCTAGTGATAGTGACTGTGACACACACACTTCATCACCCACTGATCTTTATGATTCATTAGGCAAAATGATGAAAGATTTTGAACACATTAAATCCTCACACACTACTAAATGAGGAAAATAGCCTACTCAAGAGCCAAAACTCACAGCTGACTAAGGAGCTGAGTACTCTAAGTCAAATAGCTGATGAGAATGAAAGTCTAAAGGCTGAAAATGTTAAGCTAATAGCAGAGATAGCTGCTATAGAAAAGAGGGAAAATGACCTCAAAAATGTGATTGCCTCATTCACTAAGGCATCTAAATCATTGGATGATCTTATTATGATTCAAAGAGAATGTGGAGACAAGACAGGCTTAGGATTTAATTCCTCTGTGCTATGCCAAGCTCCAAAAGTGATTTTGGAAAAAGGATCTTCAAGTAATGAAGTATCTCAAAAATCCAAAACTCCAAATGGTGCACACACATTTATTTCAAAGCACAATCATAAGCAAACTGGCCTTGGTTATAAAGGAAAAGGAAAATAGCCGATTGAGCGTCTTTGAGAGGGCAGTGAGAAGAAATCCAAATGAGTTCCTCAAAACTCCAAACAGAAATACTCAGAAAGAAGAAACAGAGCTACCAAAAACCCCAGAAGTTCTATAAAAGAAACACATATGAAGGGAATGGTAGAAAGTACCCAAACCAAGCTGATTGGAATAATGTGAACTATCGAAAGACCTATGGAATATAAGCCCAAATGGCAAAGGCACTGGAAACTCAAAGAAAGGCCATTCCAAAGGTATAAGAGCTTTCATCGCACACATATACACCTAGGCACTACACTCGGAGATATCACAACTACCCAAAAAGGCAATTGCTAAAACACATACACAGGCATACGACAAAAGAGACAGTTGTATGAACCTAGAACCCCAACCAATTTGCCAAAATTAATTATGATTATGGCACTAATAGATGGCAACCCCTTAGAGTCAAATCATTTGGCTATAGGTTGGTTGGATCATCTTACAATACTAACCCCTCGGGACCCGCAAGTATGGGTACCTAAAACTTAATTTCCTTGATTGCGGGTTCAAACAAGCAGTGAGTGCCAAGGAACCTGGTACATGGATAGTGGTCGTTCTAGACATACGACAGAAAACAAGAAAATCTGTCAAAAATTCAAGGAAGTCGAGGAGCAAAAGTCATATTTGGAGGAAATGAAGCTCCGGGAGAAATAAGAGGCATTGGATCCATCAAGAAAAATGGATTAGAAATCACGAGATGTTGCATATGTTGAAGGACTCAAATTCAATGCTAAGTATTAGCCAACTCGTGACAAAGGCTACAATGTTGGATTCAACATGGGTACATGCCAAATCAAGAACATTGAATCCAATGAGGTTGTGTTGCAAGGATGCGGACAAAAGAACATGTATGTGGTAGATTGGTCAATCGCAACACCAAGCACTTGTCTACTAGCAAAGAGCACACCCGAATCAAGTTGGTTGTGGCACAAGAAGCCGAGTCACCGAATTTCAAAACAATTAACAAACTTGCGGAAAGCAATCTTGTGGAAGGACTTCCCGGACTCGATATACAAGAAGGAGAGTATATGTGATGCATGTCGAGAAGGAAAACAAATCAAATCATCATTCGAAGAAAAGACATGTCCATCTTCAACAAGAATATTGCACCCTACATATGGATCTATTTGGTCCAGTTGAACCACTAGCATAAGTGGGAAGAAATACACCTTGGTGGTAGTAGATGACTACTCAAGATATACATGGACAATATTCATGTGTAAGAAGAAAGAAACTCTACTCTACCACAATGATGAAGAGGATTCAAAATGAGAAAAGTCAAACCATTATCAAAATAAGATCGACAGAGGAACTGAGTTTGTCAATAGTATAATAACTTCAATTGTATTGAAAATGGCATTGGTCATGAATTATCGGCGAAAGGACTCCACAGCAGAATGGAGTTGCGAGAAAGAAGGAATAGAACTCTCAAAGAAGCGGCAAGGACCATGTTAGGCTGAAGCGGGGCTACCTAAATTTTGATTTTGGGCTGAAGCAATAAACACAAAGATGCTATACTCAAAATAGATGCATGATAAACAGACAATTAAAAAGACTCCCTATGAGATTTGGATAGGGAGAAAACCAAATATTGCATATTTTAGAATATTTAGATGCAAATGCTTCATCCATAACAATGGCAAAGATAATTTAAAGGCTTTTGATGCTAAAAGGCGATGAAGGTATCTTCTTGGGATACTCAAATGAAAGCAAAGCCTCACAGTACTCAACAAGAGGACCATGGTTACAGAGGAATCCATTCATGTGGTGTTTGATGAGCCAAATGTAAATGGAGAAGACATTGAAGAGTCAACGATAAAAAATTGAATCAACCAACCATGCGAAGAGTCCCTATCTTTGGTCAAGTTGGAATTATATACCCAGATGAAGATGAGATAGGCCGAGTCTCAAAAACGTTGGAAAATCTGCAGCTAAGTGATGATGAGAGAGCTGATCAAAGCAACACAGTGCAAGACGATCAATCAGACTAACTTACTCCAACTTGATGTAAGATGGCTGAGAGACCATCCACGAGAACTAGTCATTGGAGATGTAAGAGAAGGTGTCGAACGAGATCCAGAACTCAACGAGAAGCAATGTTCACATGATTCATCTCACAAATAGAGCCTAAAGATGTGTCACAAGCATTGGATGACACACATTGGATTCAAGCTACGCAAGAAGAGTCAATCGAAAAGAAATAAAGTATGGGAATTGGTTCAAAGACCCACCCATCAAAATGTTATTGGCACTAAATGGGTGTTCGAAATAAGATGAACGAGGAACGTTACGTGGTAAGAAACAAAGCAAGATTGGTAGCCAAAGGATATTGCCAAGAAGAAGGGATAGATTTTGATGAAACTTTTGCTCTGTAGCAAGATTGGAAGCTATAAGGATGTTTCTTGCCTATGCAGCTCACAAGAACTTTATTGTATATCAAATGGATGTAAAGAGTGCATTCCTTAATGGTTTATTGGAAGAAGAAGTATATGTTGAACAACCTCCAGGATTTGAGCAGAAGACTCTTGGAGATAAGGTATACAAACTCAAGAAAGCTCTATATGGATTGAAACAGGCACCCAGAGCATGGTATGATACATTATCACAATTCCTGACTGAGAATGGATTCACAAAAGGAAAAGTGGATAGAACACTCTTTAGAATTCAAGACAGGAAGAGCATACTGCTTGTTCAAATATATGTGGATGACATCATTTTTGGATCCACAAACAAAGAACTGTGTGATAAATTTTCAAACCTCATGCAAAGCAAATTTGAAATGAGCATGATGGGAGAGCCGAGATTCTTCCTTGGACTCCAAGTGAAACAAAATAAGGATGGAACCTTCATAAGTCAAACAAAATACACGGAGAATTAATGAAGAAATTTGGTATGGAAGAGAAGTCTTCTGTAAAAATACCAATGAATACATCGATCAAAATGGACATGGATGCGGATGGAAAGCCTCAGTAGATCAAACAAGATCTGAGCACTTATTGGATCATTGCTCTATCTTACAGCAAGCGGGCGGACATCACCTTTGTTGTAGGTGTATGTGCAAGATTTCAATCTGCTCCAAAAGAAAGCCACATGATTTTGCGACGAAGAGGATCTTGAGATATTTGAAAGGAAGCCAAGAAGTTGGCTTATGGTATCCAAAGGAAGGTGGATTCAAGCTAATTGGCTATTCGGACTCGACTATCTTTGGATGTAGAGTTGACAGAAAAAAGCACCTCGAACATATCAAATGCTTGGAAATAGGCTAATTTCTGGTTTAGCAAAAAGCAAAATTCAATAGCCACCTCCACAAAGTGACGAGAATACATAGGCTGGCAAAACAAGTTGTGCCCAAGTCCTATGGATGAGACAAAGAACAGAGAGACTATGAAATTGAAGAAAAGGAAATTCCAATCATGTGTGATAACACAAGTGCAATTGCAATCACTCAAAATCTGTGTTGCACTCAAGAACAAAGCATATCGATGTCGGATATCACTTCATAAGAGATCATGTTGAAAAGAAGGACATCACCTTGGAATATATTTCAACCGATAAGCGGTTAGGTGACATATTCACAAAACCATTATGTGAGTCAAGATTTGAAGAACTCAAGCACGAGTTAGGATTAATTGAGCCGAGTTGACACTCGAAGACTCAAAGAAAAGAAATGAAACACGAAAAGAGGAAAAAGAGTCGAACTCTTAAATCGGCTAAGTGAATCACCGTATCGGAAAGACAGTTATACCGCAAAGTTAGGCGACAAATTGTGAGTATTTACATGCGAGGAGAGAAGAGTTAAATCTGCTAAGGGACAAGCTGAGTCATTTATGAGCAAAGTGATAAAAACGCAGTCGTTTTTACTAAGCGGGAATGTTTTTAAGAATGATGTCAGCATAATTATGACGTGTACAAGCAAAAGCTGCACACCAAGCTTATGATTGGATATAAATGCTGCCGCATTAAATACGAGACATTAAATACAAATCGGCGTGCAAGATCTAAGCCGTTGATTTTGATAACATTTCAAAAACCACACGCACGTCCTTTCATGAACCATACTTAAACCATTTTCGTCCGTTTCTCTCACACTTTACCAAAAACTGTTCATCTCTTTCTCGAAAGCAAAAGCAAATATTCTCTCTCAAAACCCTTTCAATCCTCAGATTATTTTCTAAATTTCATTCTGTAAAATACTGAGAAATGGCATCCACTCATGATTTTGTCAAACTAGGAAAGCAAATCCAAACCGGGTCTACTGTGGATTTCGATGGTATGGTGAAACAGGGGTCCGACGACACCCTAGTGAAGAAGACCTATGTGGAAGAGGTCTGGGCTGAAACCATTTCTGACGTTAGAGTTTTCGATGACCTATGTGGAAGAGGTCGCACGCCTACGTGAACGTTGAGGTTCACGATGAGGGCATCAAGTCCTCTGTTCATGGAAAGGAGTTCATCATTACGCCAGGATTTGGCGTAATGCTTGTTACTGCTAAGAAGGAGTGTCTCGAAATTAATGAAGGCGATGTTGACCGATTCGCTTGGAAGGAAGTAGCCAAGTCCGACTATCTTTGAGAAAGTAGTCTACACACTAATAAGAGGTCCGTTGAAGGAGGACTACCACAAATTGCCGGACATCGTTGCCAAATGCATAGATATCAAATTTGGCATCTTTGACCACCGTCAAAGCAAAGTTGATCGTAATGGTTGCGATCATTGAAGAACAAAAGTGAATCAATGAGTTTGTCTATAGCACACTCTGCCCGAACGTTGGGAACAAATCCTTCAAGAAGGATGGAACGTTTGGAGATTCCCTAGGATACGGCCTGGTGATTGGCCGGCTGATGGAGGCAAATTCGGCATGGAAAGGCGTTCCATGTAAATAAGAGGATGTTCAGATCAAACCTCTCTCAGCGCACGAAGAGAGCCTACGCTAAGAGAGCTAATACGAGTGAGGGGGAATCACCGACCACGAAGATACAAATTGTCTCCTCTCCTCCAAAGAAAAAGGTGCTCCAAAGAAATGCGGAAGAAAGAAAAAGAAATTTGCTCCCCCCTCGCAGCCGAGTCACCCGCCCCAGCGCGCTGTGTCTCCCCCGCTGCAGTGCGCGGAGAAGGAATCTCAAATACCTTCTCCTATCGTCAAGAAAAGGAGAACGATAAGCCAAGACGGCTAGCTCCTCGAAGAAGACAACAAACCGACCCCCGCCGCCCGATTCGAAGAAACCTTATCCGAACCAAAATCCCTCCGTACAAACAAAAAGAAGGAGAAGAATTTTCAAGCATTCCGAGCTTGAGAAACCGGTGAGTCGCCACTCGGTGGAGAAGATACCCGAGATCGCTGGAGAAGTAGAGTCTCCAGGACGTGATCGATGAAACGCCAAGTCTGAGGACAATCAACGAGGCAACTCGAAGACCAGTTGTAGACAATAAGTGAGAACAAGGAATAGCTAAGACTACCGAATCACCTGTTGTGAGGTTGTTTCTCCACCTGTAGCGAAAGGCTTGAAGATGTCGGCAAATAAGTCTGCTACCCTTAATCCCTAGAAACGAGGGCTAGCAAGAGACTGATGAAGACGATGTAATCATGTACTCTCCATTGTATCCAGACATCCAAAATCGTCTGCGAGAGTGGAGAAAATGGAAGCCGAGCCTATCCAGTGAAGTTTGAAAATCCGAGTTCATTGCTGAGGAAGAAGAACTCTTCGAGGTTTCTTGAGGTGGACACAAAGATCTTTAAGCCCTTGATGAGGATAATTGCATCAATATACCGCAGATTCGAAAAGAAAACGAATGGGCTAAAGCAGTTGAGGACGCAGAAGCACGTGAGAAGGCCAAGATCTGCCCTCTCACCGCACCACCGATCATACACACTCTCACTTTGACGCGTCCTCTCGAGAAAGTGATGAGGATATGGATCTTGTTGCTTTGCCACGAGAAGAGTTGCAAATGCAGCAAGCAATGCAAGAGTCCGAATCCTACATGAGCAAAGAATGATGGAGGGACCAGGAGAGTCCTCCAAATCACAGTGAAATAGACCCAATGGGAGTGGTGCGATATTTCCACTGTTGTCACCGCCACTACTTCCCCACTCATTCGAGGAGGAAGGTGTTAAGGAACGGCGATGAAATCGGATAGTGGAGACCCCAACGAGCCAACCCCTAATGAAGGTGTCTTACCACCTACCCTAACGGCCAATACTCGGTGGGAACAATCGGAGTCCGGAGACGAGTGACCCCATTCCAAGTCACTCACCGGTGTGCCGGTGAGGGGGAAACTCCTCCACTGCGGCAGCAAGGTCGGAGTATCTGCAGTGACTCCATTATGAATTTAGGAGGCGAAGTGGAGAAGGAACAATCACGAATCAACAGCAAGTTGTCATCGATGGCTCGGACACTTGTGATCGTCTCCGGTGAAGTGCCAATCGCTTCTCTGCGGACTAATGACGCTGTTGATGCGGTCGTGGCCTGAGGAAGGAACGCCGGGAGTTAACACTGGCGATGAAAGCGCAATCCATGGAGTTGAGACTCCATGGATGCCACCGCATGAAAGACCCCAAGACAATGACACTTTGTCGAAAGGGATGTCCAGCCTCGCATTTGAGACTGCAGGAGGTAATGAAGGCCAACGGGAGGTTGAGACTTCCGGGGTAGAGAAATCGAAGCACGAACATCCCTCCTGCTATCATTGATCCATCAAAAAAAGGAGATATGTGCTCTTCATGATTCCCAGGATAATCCCGATGTAACCTTTCTAGGATCGGAAGGAGACGATGAAGTCGAGTCATCCCCTGTGGATCGATCCCAAAGACTCAAACAGGATGTTCCAACCACGATTAAGTCGACCTCAAGACTACTCGCCAATCATTCAACTTTAATGATGAGCCACCCATGGAAATCTCATCATCGTCCGATGACGCTCCGATAAAGGCCGAGGACCGATCAACTCATTTGGAAAAACCAAATGAGACCGGGAGGACGTTGAGACAAATTGAGGCTCAGCAAGATGGGTCGACTTCACAACAAACCACACCAAAGCAGAGTCCACTGCGCGGGCTCCCAAAGCTGCAGCGAGTTCGACTCCTCAAGGGACTTCACGAGCACTTTGCTTATCATTGAACGATTCCATTGCCCGTGATGATCCTTTCGTAGAATCATTTCCTTCTCCTTGGAGGTACGACCTCCCGAAGAATCGACAAAGATCGCGAGCGCTTCCACGGACCAAATCCTGTCATTCCATCGACACCATTGTTCCAGCTAACTATGACTTTGACGCTTGGCCGCCGGGAAAACAGAGGAAGCAATTGAGTTCGGGAGGTGTTCAAAGCCCTATTTCTTTGTGATTGAACGGATGGAGAGGCACCAGCCTCACCGGACATGAGGTTGGATAACAGGGGGCGCCAACCTCACTCAACATTTGAGAGGCATAATAGTCGAAATCCGTGAGTGGTGGCAACAGGCGACAAAACAATGCGTGTTGACAAGCTCGATATTTCAGACATTGTTCAACAAGTTGTTAGTCCGGCGGGCGAGAATGCCGATGCAAAGACAAAATTGCAAGATCACATTGAACAAATGCATGAATCTCATACCACGAGATAAAGCCGCTTGAACATAATAAGAACGAGCTCCTGCGTGTGGAAGAGAATATGGATCGAAAATTGATCTTCTCATGGCCGAGATGAAGTTGGTAGCACCAATCCAACGCCACCCGCTCTGATTTCGTGCGGCTTACTCCGCAGGCCAGTTCGAAGCGAACTCAACTATCAAGACTAGACTTCCCCGCTTGCTAGCTTGTTTCCAGGGGCTCCTCTCTCCTTTGATGATGCCAAAAAGGGGGAAGAGGAATACCTAAAGTCCTCAAAGGCATCAAGGGATCGAAGGCGAGAAGGAGGAAAAAGTCAAGGAAAGATAGGAGAGGAAGTAATAAGAGAGAAGAAAGGGAAGTCTGTTGAGGGGAAGATTCGAAAGATGTGACCTTGATGACTTTGCTAAAACCCCCAACAAGGTCTTGTCACAAATGATATTATCAAAGAAACTCCCATGACTCGCCACTCCAACACTCTGCTTTGTACAATGGTGAAAAGAGAAAGACAAATTGAGGCGAGGGATGGAGGAAGTGGAAGGAAGGATGAATGCCCGAGTTATGGATATTCTGAAACAACATGGAGGCATTCCAATACAGAGATACCTATGCCATTTCGGATGTCGGAACCGAGCCAAGATCCGTTGATGAATTCAAGACGCCGCATCGAAGGTTACTTAAAACATGTCCATGGCTCAAGCCTGGATTTGTCTTGGGAAAAAGGTCTCACACTATGTTAAGAAGGCGACAGCAAAGAAAACCACCGCGCATCCTCTGTTGGTCACTCAGTGGGAAAAGAATGCCCCAAGATACAATACACGCCTGCAGGCAGAGGAAGAAGCGATGGTGGAGGAAGAGGTTTCGGACCTAGATCTCGCCCAAAAACATTGAATACATAGATCCAGGCAAGAAAGGAGAGATCTACCGGGCCGGATTGTGACGAAGTAGCCAACCCAAGTGGCTAAGAACAATCTTTGAGTATGTGAAGAGAATTGAAGAAGAAAATAAAAGATAAACTCAGCTATGGGAGGAAAGACAAGAAAGACCGAGAAGAGATGAAGTCGCCTTTAAGGCGTATGAGAAAAAGAAGGCACCAAGATGAGAAGAAAAGGAAAAGGTCGAGAAGATGACAGTGAAGAAGATAAAAGGAGGCGGAAAGGAGATGAAGTGTTGTTGTCCACCCCTTCATGTATTTCACTATGTAAATACACTTTATGTAAGTCTTCCAGACGTTGAATAAAATTATGCAATTTCTATACCGAGTAGATATAGAACAAAGATGGTTAGTCTAAGCCTCGTTTAAACTCGATCGATTTTTTTGGGCTTAAACTCGATACACTCATGCTGACTATGTAAAGAACAAGAATGTTATGATCAATAAAAGATCGATTCTAAACATACATTCTCAGTAGTTCTACATTTGTCTGTATGTATCTTCTTTGTTAAATAATTGTATAAATGTTTTAAGTTTCGGCATCATCAAAAAGGGGGAAATTGTTGGGAAATTATTTTGTAGATTTTGATGAATGCCATGTAAAACTTATAATAGGAAGTTAGCACCCCATTTTTGTTGTAAATTGCATTGTAATAGATAGGGAGTGGTCAAGTCATTTGAATTAAGTCAGCTATGCCTAAACATGCAAGAAGACAACTGGAGACTAGAAGGAAGACTCTGCTGAGAGGCAGCTGAGTATGGCAAAGAAGAGGAGACGGGAACTCGACTGAAGGTGCAGCTGAGATACAGGTGAGTGAAGTATCCGACAAGTCAACTCAAGACAACCAAGTCTCAAGGTTGAAGTGACAGAAGAGTCATCAAATGATTGGAAGCTCACTCGAAGTCACCTGGGGAAGTTAAGAAAATGCGGTCAAGTCAAGACAATCAAACATATCCGTTGCACGTAAATCAAGAGAATTACTTAAACAAGTAATACCTCCATCTTGCCTTTCTTGAAGTGCTCGATTCGAGAAGTGTGCAAGAGGAATAAACCAATGGGAAGCACTGCACCATGTCGAACTCAAAAGTCAAGAATCAATCATACGAGGAAATGGAAATTCCAAGGATCGCAACAAGACAAGCCAACGACCACAAGTGACTTTCAAAAATAAGCTATCTCTTCAACGGGCGATTTTTGAAAGATCACTATTAAAGGCCGAGAAATAACTCGAGAGAAGGTTACGAACCACGAACATTCAACCAAACATTTGAACGTAACCTAATATATTCTCAAATCATTCAAGATCAATCCTCAAGCCTACATTACGAAGGAAATTAATCCAACACTCACATGTGAAGGAAAGATAACTTCAATCGAGTTGAAGAGGAAATTTTTGAAGAATCAAGGGTCTACATTCCACGGAGGATTGTAAGAAGGTTCAAGTCGAACCCGGTCTCAAGTTTTGGAGGGCTTCGTGATCAAATCCAATAAGCTTGAGCAAGTGGGTCAGAGTAGCAAGCGCTACCCCGTGAAGAAGCCGAGTCGTCACGAGAAGCCACCGGTGTGACCAAGGCATCTCAGACCGAGTCCCAAAGGATCAAGTCACCGTGTGTGATCAAGACTTATATGGACCGGGTTAACCACTCGTATATTGATCAATACTTAGTTGATTCCTCCAGGAGTTGGAGAAGAGAGGAGTAGAAGAATTACCCCATCTTGAACCTCTATAAAAACTTATTGTGTCATTTACATTTCAAGACTTTAATTTCTACATCTTATTTTATCTCAACGATAAATTTGCTATCCAATTGATAATCAACTGAGTGCTAAAACCAAGTATTAAAACAAACTTAACTTTATTCAAGGGTGTTAAGTCTTCCAAAAACAAATCACAAGTAGAGTTAAGTCTTTAGTCAAAACAATGAGTTATTCTATCAACGGCTCGATTCAGTCTGTTGAGTGACTAACTCTGGCGATTAACTAACTTAGTTGTCCATCAAGGACACAACTGTGAAGTATTAACTCGAATTTTTAAAAAGGACTAATTTGAAAAGTTGGTGAGGTTTATTCAACCCCCCTCCCTTCTAAACCTTACACTCACACCCCTTGGGACCTACAGGGAAGTCATTCAATTCACAAATCTTTTTGGAGTTAATAAGAATTGTAACGATTTGACCAAGACTACAATTGTTATTAATCAACCGTTTGCGCATCAACTCTGACCATGGGAATAAATGAATTTAAGAATTTGAACCCATATAATTGCAATAATTGTTTTTAAAACTTTATTCGCATTTCATATTGATGAAGCATGTTGAGATTATGTGTCTAAGGTTGCTCCTAAAGATGTTGAAAATACTTGTGGGTTCACAAATTTATTTTATTTATTTTCTTTATTTTCGATTTTTTTCCTTAGATTAAAATACTTGATTTTCTATCGCTTCAATAAAATTGGAATACGATGTTATAAGTGTTTCGAGCTTCAATCCCGAGGAATACGACCTTGCTCGCCATTATTCTATAAACTACACGTATACATGCGATTAGATGAACCAAAACAATTTTTGGCTAACAAGTTTTTGGCACCGCTGTTTCTTGGGATTGATTAGATTCTACTTAGATATAGTAATAAGTAGTTCAATCTTAATTGAAGCATATTTTTTGTATAAATTTTTTTTTATCGATTTTTTATTTTATTTTAATTTTTTTCTCTTCTTCGTTTCTAACATCGTTTTTATTGAATACGAGACTAGAATCGTTGGAGATACAAGAAGCCCAAATCGCAACTCGCTATGCGGTGGGAGGCCAACATCAAAGAGCAAATTCACAGGCGATACTTAATCCGAGAAAATAGAGCAATGCCATTCGTCTGAGGGATCGTACAGAATATGAGGGCTGAAGGATTTCAACCAACACGGTTCAAATAAAGTGATGCTAGAAATCCGAGTATGGTCAAGACAAAAACTTAGCGCTTTGTGGGAGGCAACCCAAGAGACGTCGCGAAAATCTCGAAGTTAAAAAATTGAAAAATAAAATGAAAAATAAAAAATCAGACGCACACAAAGGCGTGTGGACGCACACAACCCGACCGTGTGATCCGCTCCTCCGCCAAATTTGATGGACAAGCTCCGGCTTCACCGAACGATCCAGGTAAGTAGTCTTTACGCATTCCTCTTTCTTTTTGATAATTTCCTCAAACTTTGGGGACGAAGCATATTTTAAGTTTGGGGGATTGTCAAGAATGCATAATTTAATCTTTGTTGCATTTTTGCATTGCATTTAGAATCGCATGTAGAAGCACTTGTATTTTTATTTTCGAACAAAATAATTTGATTTTTTTTTTATTTTTAGTATTTTTGTTTTAGCACGTTTACCACTTTAGCATGTTTAATTGCTTTTGTGTGTGGTTTTTAATTTAGTTCATATGTTCAGCTCCCTATGATTTTACTATGAATATTTTATGGCATGGAATAACATACTTGTGGGAATAATGTAATAAATTCTTAGGAGGAATGTTATTTATTTGTTTGGTATTTATTAAGAAAATTGGGTATTTGAGCAAGTTGCGAAAAATAAGCATGTGAGCTTTTATGCCTTAAACTCGCTTTATATTATGCGGACTTATTTTTCTTGAGTGTCATTCATGATTGGTAGAACTCTAGAACTTGATCCGGTATCTTCATCAAAGCCATGTCCTGCAGTGTGCAATTTTTGAAAATGATCTAAGGCCATCTTTGTTTAGCCTACTTAGCCTAAAAATCCTACCTATGAACTCATGATTCCCTAGTCAGCCAATTTTGAACCAAAACTTTTATTCTGCGCCACATTGATCTTTAAAATTTACATGTTTTTATCCCTAAAATTTCATGAGCTTATTGAAAACGAATAAGTTTGGGGTGATGTGGTGAAAATTTATTAAAAAAGAGAAAGTTGGCAAAAGAAAGTGGGATGAGCAGTATCTGGGTAAATGAAAAAAATACATGAAAAAGAAAGAAATATCTCTGAAAAAAAGAAGAGAAAAATCGAGCAAAGCAAAAAAAAAGAAAAAGAAAAAAGAAAAAAAATTCTGAAAATTATGAAAAAAATGAGAGCTTAAGGCTAAAGAAAAAGAAAAGAAGGCAAAAAGGCGTAGGAATGAAAAAAAAAAGAAGAAATAAGGGTGGAATTGAGTTGAAAAAGAAATCTGAAATTATGTAGGAATTGGGTTAGTAAATTGCAAGTCTGTATGCTTAAATTTTATTTGCTCGAGTCAAATCATTTAATCCAAATTTTCCTACCCTTACCAAAGAGCCTACATTTCAACCAAATAAAAAGTCATTTTTGATTCTTAGATTGTGCACACGAAAGTGGTATAGATATTAGACGATGTGCAAGCATATGGTAGTTCTGTTAGAAAAGTGTTTTTATCAAGATTTTGATGATTTTGTTTAAATGTGTTTTTACACCAAAACAATGTTTTTAAATGTTTTCCAAATACTTCCAATTGATTTAAAATATTTTTACTAATTTTTGGATTATTTCTTGAAGTTTATTTTTGACAAAAAATTGAACACTTCTGTTTTGAGGCCAACCGGTCACCCTATAGGGCATCCCGTACCTGAAAGTCGAAACTTGATATAGAAAAAAGTTGGGGATAAAATGGGCAGTCGGCCAGGTGCAATACTTTGGCAAACAACAACACTCTTTTCTGTATTGATTTTTAAGGACCTGGACCGGTCCAACAGGGGGTCTACCGGTCGGACCCCCCGTCTATCGGTCCCTTTGTGTAAAATTGTGCGATCTATTTTCAAATTTCTATTTCTATTTGACCGTCGCCATATGTTTTGGATAAAAAAATTCAAACCATTGAAAGCCATTATCCTGCAAGATTTACTTTAACAATTTTGTACAATATTTCTACATCTTTGATCTTCTTTTTGTAGACAAAAGTGAAGAATGATGAGCCTATGTTGGAGATCCAATCTTGAAGACTCACCTATAAATAGAGGAAGACTTGAAGCAAACAATACAACTTAAATCGCAAAATTCTCCAAGCCTTCATATTTCACATTCTTGTTGTAATAGCCTAATTTCTTGCACTTGCACAATCTTGAGGTCTAGGCTTTTTATTCTTGATTACACTTGCACTCAAAGTTTGTATACTTCATTATTGAGTTGTAATCTTGAATTTTTCTATCATCCAAAATAAGATATCCTTGTTAGTGTTCTTGTGGTAAGAACATACTTGGGTGATCTTAGGTGTTGAAGAGTGTGGTACTCTTCATAGGTGAAGGAAGATTGTGGTAATCTACTAGAAGGTGTTGTAAGAAGATTGTGGTAATCTTCAAAGGTGGTGGTGTAATAGTTTTGGTAACTATTAATAAAATTCTTTTTTCTTTTTTAAATCCACTTCGGATATACCGGGGTGGTAGTAGATTAGGCCCTAGGTGGGTTGAACTACTATAAATCCTCGAGTGTTGTTTATTTTCCCGCACTTACATTTTTGCTAGCAACTTCACATTCGAAAAAGAGGGCATAAATCAGAAAATCGGCATAATGTATTCACTCCCACTCGGTTTTCAAAACTTTCAAGGAATTTGATGACAACAACAAGAAGTCATTCTCTTTAAACGGTAAGGCCTTGAATATTTTACATAGTTCACTCACCACCACCGAATACAATCGTATTCGAGGAATAAGGTTCGCACGTGAAGTATGGGAAAAATTAGAAACCATCTATGAGGGCACAAAGAAAGTGAAGCAAGCAAGAAAAACAATGCTTGTGAAAGACTTTGAAAATTTCAATATGCATGATGGTGAAAGCATATCAAAATGGTGGAAAGGCTTGACAACATTGTCAATCCTCTTGTGGCTCTTGGGAAGGTCATCTCCAGAAGAACAAGGTGACCAAGGTATTGAACGCTCTATCCTGGCTCATGGTTCGAAAAAGTGATGGCTATCACGGAAGCACAAAATCTCGAAACACTCAAGTTCGATGAGCTCATCGGGGAACCTCCTCATTTATGAAGTCTATCTCAAGGAGATGAAAAATTCCAAACCATCCACCACTCAATCGGGTATGCAAAATATTCCTAAAAGCTTAGCATCTTCTTCTAATAATTCATATTATGCTAGTGACGAAGATGATGAGGAGACGGCATAACTTGTCCTAAATTTGCAAAATTTGTGAATAAAAATAAGGCAAGAAAATCGAGAGACAACTCGTGTTTCAAATGCGGAAAATCCGGGCACTTCATGGTCGATTGCCTGAAACTAATAGAGGAGGAACAAAAGAAGAAAAAGCCTTTTCCGAAAAAGAAGGCTCTAAATGCGGATGTCAAAACTTGGGATGAACTACTCGCCACATCCGACGAGGAAAGAGAAACCGAACATGGTTTTATGGCCATAGACGATGAAAATAATGAGGTACGCTCCAACTCTTCAACTTGTTCCTTAGTTAATGATTTGCAATGTGATTTTGATGAATTACAAAATGAATTTCAAAATTTGATTGTTAAATACAAGACTTTGAAAAAGGAGTATAAAGAGCTTAAAGTTGAAAAGGATAAATTGTTTACTTCTTATCAATCTCTTGATAAAGCTCATGCTATCACTCTTACCAAAGTTAATACTCTTGAAACCGAAAAACAATCATTCACTAATGATCTTGAATGTTTGAAAATGATGTGCATCGTTTTAACTTAAGTACGGATAAAGTTACAAAAAATTTAGATGCACAAAGAGGTGAGCAAATAAATTAGGACTTGGCTATAAACCTTTTCAACCTATTTCAAAAAAATGACCAAGGTCCGAATTTTGTACGTGCTAGTAGTGCCCACAATCTTATTTGCTTTTATTGTGGTAAAGTTGGTCATTATGCTACTCATTGTAAATTGAAAAACAATTTTAGCTATTTTTGGAGACCCAAAGGTCTCAAGGCTAACCCCATGGACCCCAAAACTATAGGGTACCTAAAAATAATTCTTTTGTAGGTTATAGGGGCTATAACAACAATAGAAGATTCAAAATGGCTCGTGGACAGCAGATGTTCACGCCATATGACCGGAAGGAGAGAACTTTTTACCAACATCAAGCTCCAAGAAGAGGGTATGGTCATGTTCACAATAGCAAAGGAAGAATTCTTGGAAATGGAGAAATTGGTAACTCTTCATTCTCTTTTACTAATGTTCTTTTAGTAGAAGGGCTTAAGTTCAATTTGATAAGTGTTAGCCAACTTTGTGATTCAAATTATAATGTTGTTTTCAATAAAGAAAAATGCATTATTCTTAAAAATGATGAAATTATTTGTGAAGCAAATAGAAAAGGCAATCTTTACAAAATTTGTACAAGTGATTTGGTTAGTCAAAATATTTCTTGTCTTATGCCAATAATGATTTAACTAGTTTATGGCATAGGCGACTTGGACATGTTGGATACAAGAATTTGAAAATATTTACAAAAACCAACATGTAAAAGGACTACACAAATTGAATTTTGAAAATCTTGGCTTATGTGACGCTTGTCAAAAGAACAAATTAGTTAAGAGTAGTTTTAAGCCCAAAATGAAATTTCCACAACCAAACCTCTACAAATTCTTCATTTAGATTTGTATGGGGATATTGACGTGCTAGTGTAAGTGGAAAACATTACACTTTTGTTATAGTCGATGATTTTTCTAGATATACTTGGGCTCTTTTTCTTGCAAATAAAAGCGATGCCTTTAATGAGTTTGTTAAGTTGTGTAGACCTATTGAGAATGAAAAAGAAGATACCATAAAGTCTATTCGAAGGGATCGAGGTGGAAATTTGATGGAGAATTTAGAGTCTTTTGTGAAACCAATGGATATGGTCACAGTTTTCGGCTCCAAGGACACCTCAACAAATGAGTTGGTCCATGCTCAATGAATTTTCACTTCCAAAATATTTTTGGGCCGAAGCCGTAAGTACCGCTTGCTATGTCATTAATCGAGTTTATCTTCATCCTAAATTGAATAAAACTCCATATGAGCTTTGGAAAGGAAGAACTCCAAATATTAGTTATTTCAAAATATTTGGATGCAAGTGTTTTATTTTTAATACTAGGGATCAATTGGACAAACTTGATCCTAAGGCCGATGAAGGTATAATTATGGGGTACTCAATCAAAAGAAAGGCATAATAAGACTAGTATGGTTGTTGAAGAATCTATTCATGTCAAATTTAATGAAGTCTCGGGTGTTGAAAGGATACCAAATGATGATAGTGACGAAGAGGATGTTGTTGAACCAATTGTTCAAGATAATGCTCAAAATGATCAACCTTCAAGCTCAAATGTTTCTCAAGAAGTCAAAGGTGATACTTCGGATCTTCCCGTAGCATTGAAATTTAAGGGAGATCACCCAAAAGATCTTATTATTGGTGATCCCCTTGATAAAGTAATGACCAGGAAAATTTTCCGAGAAAGCTCTTATATCTCAAAAAGAGCCTAAAAATGCTAAGGAAGCTATATGATGAAACATTTGCACCCGTAGCACGTTTAGAAGCTATTTGTATTTTACTTGCCTATTCTTGTTTTAAAAATTTCAAGCTTTACCAAATGGATATAAAATCCGCATTTTTAAATGGTCTTATTCAAGAAGAAGTATATGTAAAACAACCTCCGGGGTTTGAAAAACTTTCTAGGCCAAATGATGTTTATAAACTTAAGAAGGCCTTGTATGGTTTAAAACAAGCACCCCGTGCATGGTATGATAGACTTAGCTATTTTCTTTTGCAAAATGGATTTACAGGAGGTAAAGTTGATACTACTCTCTTTGTTTTTGAAAAAGGGCAAGATTGCTTATTAGTGAAAATTTATGTTGAGGATATTATATTTGGTGCTACTAATGAATCTTTGTGCAAGAAATTTTCTATGTTAATGCAAGGTGAATTCGAGATGAGTATGATGGGGAGCTCATTTCTTCATTGAACTTCAAATTAAGCAATGCCAACAAGGAATTTACATTTCACAATCAAAGTATACAAAAATGTTTGGCATTGAAGACGGAAGAACCGTCACTACTCCTATGGCAAACAATGTCAAGATAGACAAAGATGAAAAATGCAAGTCGGTTGATGAATCCAAGTATCGAGGTATGATCGGTAGTTTACTTTATTTAACCGCAAGTAGACCGGATATTCCTCATGTTGTATGCCTATGTGCTCGTTTTCAAAGCATTCCAAAGAATCTCATATGAGTGTCGTTAAAAGAATTTTTCAATATTTGAAAGGGACTATTCAATATTGTTTATTTTATCCAAAGAATGAAAATTTCTTTCTTAAAGGTTATAGTGATTCAGATTATGCAGGAAATATTGATGATCGTAAGAGTACATCCGGATCATGTCATTTTTTAGGCGATTGCCTAGTTTCTTGGTTTTCAAAGAAACAAAATTGTGTTTCACTTTCAACGGCCGAAGCCGAATATATTTCCGCGGCCTTTGTTGTACTCAATTGCTTTGGATGAAACAAACTTTAGCGGATTACAAATGTTCTTTTGAAAATGTTCCTATTTTTGTGATAACATATCCGCTATAAATATTGCTCAAAACCCTGGTTCATCATAACCGTACTAAACATATTGAGTTTCGACATCATTTTCTAAGGGATTGTGTTTCAAAACAAAAAATTGAGATATCTTTTGTTCCATCTCAAGATCAATTAGCGGATATTTTTACAAAAACCGCTATCTTCCGAGACTTTTGCTTCAATACGAGCTCGGTTGGGCATAATGCATATTGAATGAGGTCTATATTTTCATTTTGCACTTTTTTAAAACTTAGGGGTGAAAAATTGGATTTTTGGTTCAAAATTCGGATAGAAACTGAACTGGTGTTCAGACACCGGTCAACAGAGAGGTTGACCGGTTGATAGGGTGCAGACCGGTCACCCTACCCATCGAACGGTCGCCCTAAGGGATCTCGTAAATAAAAATGGTTTTGTCCTCCATTTCAAAAGATTTTTGATCATTTTCTTCAAAACTCGAACCCCTTTGCATTTTTCACACACAATTCACTCAAAATGATTTTGTATTCATTTTTGAGTTTATATTACTCGTATTTCATCATTCGTATCCAACTTCTCCGATTAATTGGTAAGAATTCTTCTTTTTAATCTCAATTGGGTTGAACCCTTGAGAAAGTTCTTATATCTTGATATTTTGATGAAATTCGTGTATTGGTATGATGTAAATGATGATTGTTGATGGATGAATGTTGTAATATTGCATTTGGTGATGAAAAATTTTGGCTTAATTGAATTACAAAGTCGTTATACATCTCTTGTTTTTATTCGACGCACGCCAAGTGTTTGACAAAATGTTTCTATGAAAAATTCATCACCTACATGATTCTCTCGATTTCAAAAATCTTATATACATATAGAGATCATGTTTTATCAATCAAATGAGCTTTTGCAAATCAAATGATCAACTTATCCCTTTTATTTGGAATTTAAGCTTCAATGTTCAAAACGCTCGATAAATCGATTAAATTGCACACTTTGATATGATTATATAATGTTTTTATCGTGATAACATTCTTTTTGATGATTCCAAAGGGGGAGAAATAGGAAAATGCTCATACGCTATAAGAAGCGATAATAAGCTCGCAAGAAAAGCTATAAGCTATGACTCTTAAAAGCCAAAAGATGTGAATGATTCTAAGTCCAATTGATGTATTATGGACTTTTATGCTTGTCTAATGATGCCTCTTCGATAGGGGAGCTTGTAAGCTCATGGTATTCAAAATTAAATTGTAAAAGCTAAGCTTTTAGCTTCTAGTTGTTTGCTTCTATACTTGATCTTGATGTGCATGTTGATAGGGAGCTTTTATAAATTGTTTTTGAAAAATCTTTGCTCCTTGTGTTTTGCCTTATGATAAATGTTGCTTGTAATGGATTAATGTTTTAGATCGAAATAAATGTTTTGTTTTAAAATCGATCTCCTAAAAATTATTTTGGTTTGTAATCATCAAAAAGGGGAGTTTGTTAGAAAAATATTTTTATCAAGATTTTGATGATTTTGTTTAAATGTGTTTTTACACCAAAACAATTTTTTAAATGTGTTAGAAAAATACTCCCAATTGATTTAAAATGTTTTTACTAATTTTTGGAGTATTTCTTGAAGTTTATTTTTAACAAAAAATTAGACAACACTTATGTTTTGAGGCCAACCACGCCCTATATGGCATCCCGTACCGAAAGTCGAACTTGAAACATAAACAAAACTAGGGATAAAAATGGACAGGTCGACCTACGACCTGTCCACCGTGCTATACTTTGGCAAACAATGAACTCTTTTTCAGATTGATTTTAAGGACTGGACTCGGTCCAATAGGTCGACCGGTTGACCCCCATCGACCGGTCCCCAGTAAAATTGTGCGATCTATTTTCAAATTTCTATTTCTACTCGACCGGTCGCCATATGTTTTTGACAAAAATTCAAACTGACTGAACAACCATTATCTCAAGCAAGATTTACTTTAACAATTTTGTACAATATTTCTACATCTTGTGATCTTCTTTTTGTAGAAAAAGTGAAGAAGGAGGAGCCTATGTTGAGATCCAATCTTGAAGACTCTCCTATAAATATAGGAAGACTTGAATCAAAAAAAAGACAACAACACAAGCAAAGAATACAACAAGAAATCAAAATTCTCCAAGCCTTCATATTTCACATTCTTGTTGTAATAGCCTAATTTCTTGCACTTGCACAATCTTGAGGTCTAGGCTTTTTATTCTTGATTACACTTGCACTCAAAGTTTGTATACTTCATTATTGAGTTGTAATCTTGAATTTTTCTATCATCCAAAACAAGATATCCTTGTTAGGGTTCTTGTGGTAAGAACACACTGGGTGATTTTAGGTGTTGAAGAGTGTGGTACTCTTCATAGGTGAAGAAGGAAGATTGTGGTAATCTCCTTGAAGGTGTTGTAAGAAGATTGTGGTAACCTTCAAAGGTGGTGGTGTAATAGTTTTGGTAACTATTAATAAAAAAAAATTCTTTTTTAAATCCACTTCGAATATATCGGGGTGGTAGTAAATTAGGCCCTAGGTGGGTTGAACAACTATAAATCATGGAGTGTTATTTATTTTCCCGCACTTACATTTTGCTAGCATCTTCACATTCGAAAGAGGACATAAATCGAAAAATTAATACCCCCTCTATATTATCGTAGCCACTGGACTAACAAGTTCTACTTTCGATGAATTAAATTTGAGCGTAACACTTACCATACACTTTTTGAGAGTAGAGTGATACATTATTTACTTGTGAGTCGCGATGTTAAGTACCAAGAGAGTATTGATTATGCCGAGTTTATGAATGATGACTTCTTGATTATGAATTACATAGTTTTCTTGAGTATGAAGTCAAATGATATTTAATGTTCATAGTGTTCTTGGGTGTTCGTTCGTTTTTACCCCTTACATTATTTTTTTCTAAATTTGCTCGAGGACGAGCAATGCTTCAAGTTTGGGGGATTTTGATGAGTGTAAAATATACGTGCATTTGAGGGTTTAAAATGATATATATTTGATGCATTTGCACGCATATTTAGTGTGTTTTTACTTGGTTTCCTTGTTGGGCGTGATATCGCATACTCTTGTGAATTTTGCAAGAAATAGAGCTAAATTGGACAAAAGATGATAGCATGTTTCAAATGATATGTAAAAAGACAAGGTACGAGCAAACATGTGAAAGAAATAAGCATGGACGGTCAAAGAAACAGAATTTCCTTCAAAACATCAAAACGCCGCTAAGCTTCAAAGACTTTGGCAGTTTTAGTATGTTGGCCATAACCTCTCTACAAAATTGATATTTAGGTGATTCAAGTGGCTATGAAAATCTAAGAGAAAGATCTACAACTTTCATGAAGATTCCGAGATTAAATTCGATCGCATGACCCAACCATGTGGGATAACACGGGCGTCACGGCGTTCTCGGGGCTGAATTGGTCTCCTTTTCCTACTTAAATAAAATGTGATCTCTCCAAGCATCTATAAAAGAGACCCAAGGCTATGCACGAAAAATACATCACTCTCTACATAGAAAACACATTAATTAACATAGGAACGAAGGAATCGAAGAAATTCTAAGAGCAAAAGGCTAGGTTGCGAAGAACACCACAAGTGCTGCAGATTCAGTGAGCACAAGAGCTTTGAATGCTTGGAAGGAAAATACATTCGACAAGAAGGGATTTTCTTTCTATGTCTAAGAACTCTTGTCTATGCTTATATGATGTCATAATATTGATTGGAATTTGTCTATGAGTTTGTAATCATTGTTTGGTATATTTTTTAGATCTTAGGGCATAATCGAAATCGTGGATTTGTATTATATATGATTACATATTTTCTTAATTAATTCATGCTTCTATTTTATGAATTAAAGTGCTTATTTTATAATTGCTTTTTATCTGATTAATAATTTGCATGTCATACTTCTAGTTCATAATCTGACCAAGTGAGTACTAGTAAGATGAAAATCGAATTCAGACATGAAACATGTGTGACACGCGTGTTTGTGGGAAGTCATTCAACTCAGAAATATTTTTGGAGTTAATAAGAATTGTAACGATCTGACCAAGACTACAATTGTTATTAATCAATTGTTTATGCACCATCTGACCAATGGAGTAAATGAATTTAGGAATTTGAACCCATAGAATTGCATGAATTGGTTTTTAAAACTTTATTCGCATTTAATATTGAAGAAGCATGTTAAGATTATGTGCCTAAGGTTGCTCCTAAAGATGTTCAAAATACTTGTGGGGTTCACAAATTTATTTTTTTTATGTTATTTTTGATTTTTTTCCTTAGATTAAAATACTTGATTTTCTCGGTCGCTTCAATAAAATTGGAATACGATGTTATTATAGTGTGGCGCCCCAAACCCGCTTAGGCTCGGGAGCGACACTAAACTTACTTTCTTGTATCAAGTATATTATAGCGGAAGTATCTTGGCGTAGATAAATAGATAAGATAATAAAATGCTTTAGGTGGGAAAGATTTTCCAAATTTTCCCGAAAAAAACCAATATATATATATATATATATTACAATCACCGCTTTATCAAACATATGTACATGAATTTATTTTAAAAAAAAAAAAGTAGTCAAGCAAAAAGATTTGTACAAAAGTACTCATGTTTATTACAAACCCATATTTTAGCAAAACCTTAACAAAAAGGGAAGGAGACCCGTTCTCACCGTCTTTAGCCCAGTTGCCCTATTCCTCACCGTAATAAAATATAACACATATGGCGTGAGTATAAAAACTCATTTAGGGAAAACCGTAGCGCTTATAACCAATTGTCACACGCATGCAATTTATAAGAACCATTTGTTCATTGTTGACCAGACCCACTCTATGAGACGGTCCATTAGCTAGCATTAATCCCGAAGGATTTATTTGGATTACCCGGTGAATCCCATTCATTCATTCTTTGACTTCCCCAAGGAGAGTCCATTCATTTCTTCAAATAAACGACACAGAACAATAATGATTATAACAAGACGACATACTTATGGATCAAAAGTTACCCCACCTTTATACAAATTTTCGATAAAATACGAGTGATCGGTGTTGAAATTATTCGAGTCCCCGGATCTAATCTAGGCCAAATAAGATCCGATTTTTGATCTAATCGAACGGAAGTGGAAGCGAGGGATTTTAAAAATCGAGGTTTAGATATAAGAACACGAAATCATGCTTATTAAATTTATTCAAACTAAAGGAAGAAAAAGAAAATTTACCTCTTTCGATGATTTTCTTGTCCTTCACTTTATCTAAGTGTATCCTTTGGATCCTCGAAGCTCGTAGACACCGTGATCATCCAATTCGAACCTCCCTATCAACGGCAGTGTGTGGGCACCCAAATAATAATTCTAAGTTCCTAACTTTTATTTTCCTATGATGTACTCAACTCATGAGATCATAGGATTGGGCTAACTGGATAGGAGGGGAATTAAACTAGGCTTAAAATGAAATCACAAAATCTCACTTTACGATGAACGGCCGAATTGCTTTCTAAAACAATAGTCCAACCAAAACCATTTTTCGATTCATAGAGTTTTTCCTTTTTTTCAAAAAAATTAATATAAATTCAATTCATACTTTGCATGGCTGGATAAGAATGAATTGAATTTGATATTGTTTGATATATGTTTTTATCTTAATTTTGATGATTTTATTTTTACACCAAAACAATATTTTTAATTGTTGTCCAAATACTCCTAAATGATTTAAAATGGTTTTAATATTTTTCGAGTATTTCTTCAAGTTTTACTTTAGATAAAATTGGATAACACTTCTAATGATTTAATGTTTCTATATTTTCACTTCAAAACAAGGTTCCTAAATATTGTCTAAATACTTCCGATTGGTTTAAAATGTTTTTAATATATTTTCTGAGTATTTCTTGAGGTTCATTTTCGATAAAAATTGGACAACATTTCTGCCTCGAGGTCGACCAAGATGTCTTTTGGAACAAAAAATGAGACTAATCGAAAACGGTCAGGTCGACCGGCCGCCCGGCGTTGACTGAACCGTCCGGCCGACGGCCGTCGCCAGTCGACGGTGACTGCGTTCTTTGTGAAACGAACGATTTTATCTCAACAAAATGATTAGGGGACCGGTTGGAGACAGTGGGTCGACTCCTGGCCGAAGCCTATGTCGGCCGGTCGCCTGTTGTAATTTTCAAAGTGTTCTTCAAATCTCTTATTTGTGTGCGGCCGTCGCCTGCGTGCTTTGACAATGAAAAATATGACCGTTTGATGTTGACACATTTCCTTAAAATGTGGGATTGATTTCTAACAGCTATATTCTTGATTTTAATTGTATTTTTCTGTAGATTTTCAATCCCCAAGAGGAGCCTATGCTTGATCAATCATGTCCTATAAATAGAGGAAGTTTTGGAGCAACCAACACAACAATTGAGATACAACACAACAAGATACACTTCAAGCAAATATTTGTTCCTCATTGTTATTATTTTTGTTGTAATTTTGCCTAGCTTTTCACTTTCACATCCTTGAGGTCTAGGCTATTCTTGATTACACTTTGCACTCAAATTGTAATATTCATTATTGAGTTGTAATCTTGATTTTTGGTTATCATTCAACACAAGATATCCTTGTGAGTGTTCTTGTGGTAAGAGCACACTTGGATGATCTAGGTGATAGGTGCAAGAAGATTGTGGTGATCTTCTTATTGAGGTGTTGAAGAATTTGGTATTCTTGAAGGTTGAAGATTGTGGTAATCTTCACAAGGTGCCGCTTGAAGGAAGATTGTGGTAATCTTCACAAGGTGCCGTTGAAGGAAGATTGTGGTAATCTTCAAAGGGAGATTGTGGCAATCTCCAAAGGTGGTGTTGAAGAAGAGTGTGGTGCTTTTCAAGGTGTTGTAAGTTGAATTTGTATTAATTTTGGTAATTAATAAAATTCTTTTTCTTTTGAAATCCATCCCGGATATACTTTGCAGTAGTAGATTAGGCCTAGGTGGGTTGAACTACTATAAATCGGCGTGTGCTATTTACTTTCCGCATTTAGCATTTCATTTTTGCTTGAGTCTTTCGAAAAAGAGGGCGAAATCGAAAAGATGGAGATAATCTATTCACCCCCTCTAGATTATCGTAGCCGCTGGGACTTACAAGTGGTATCGAGCCAAACTCTTGGCAAGCTCGCTTCATCGCGAGTGAAGAGGAACGATCGTCGGGCTCTGAACGAAGCTCATCTTTCCGCACCTCCACCACCAAGCCACCACTATTTGATTCCAAAAATTTTATATTTTGGAAAGAAAGAATGGAATACTATTTACAAGGTTGCGGGTTCGACATTTGAACACTGGTGTAAATGGAGAATCCATTCCGATGAAAGATACACCACACACCCTCCAAAGGCTTCAAAGAGCTCAATGATGAAGAGAAGAAAATCATCTCCTTAAACGGTAAAGCTCTCAATATTTTGTATTGTTCATTTACTAATTTGGAATATGAACATATTGTAGGAATCGATCGGCACATGAATTATGGCAAAATTAGAAGCCATCTATGGAGTATTTGCAAATGAAAGGAGTCAAACAAAAGCATCTACTTCTCAAAGGGATACAAGTTCAAATCTAAGGAACAAGCCTCTTACAACTTTCAACCATGAAGAAGTTGAACATTGTCTTATGGGCTTCAAGAAAATGAAGTAAGTTCTAAACCTTCTACTTCTTATGACAATAAATTGGAAAATGAATATAGTGATTTGCAAAATGATAATGATGAGCTACAAGATGAATTCCAAAACTTACTTGTTAAATACAAAAATTTGAAAAAGGAATTCATTGTTTTGAAAAATGATAAGGATAGTTTATTTACTTCCTATGAATCACACCACTCTTGACAAGGTTAGAAACCTTGAGAAAGAAAATAGTACTCTTGTTGAGGATATTAATTGCTTGAAAAATGATTTATCAAAATTAAAATTGAGTACCAATAAAATGTTCAATATTGTCGATATTCATAATTGTGATAAAGGACTTGATCATAAGCCTAATGTTGTTAATCATATGAAAAAGGATCAAGTCACTATGCATATTGGTCATTATGCTCTAGAATTATTACATGCTTCTATTGCGGTAAAAAGGGTCATACGACTAATACTTGTCGGGCTAGAAATAGCTCTAATCATTATTGGAGACCTAAAAGTCTCAAAGCTAATCCTAAAGGACTCAAACACTGAGGTACCACAAAATAATGCCATATTAGGTACCCTGAAATAATGATTGAAGATAATTCATACCGCCAAGAAGGCATCAAATGACCGTTTCATTTGATCAAAGAAGGAGAAACTATTTTACAAAGCCAATTTCCAAGAAGAGGATATAATCAACAATGGGAAGGCAACAAACCTTGAAATGGAGTAATCAAAGAAGTCACCATCAACAAAGTGACCTCTCAAGGGAAGATATCATCAACAATGGGAACGGCACAACCCATGGAAACGCGTAATTGGTAAACCGTATCTCCCCATTTATATATGCATTTTATTCTATGCATGTTTTTAATTGTGTCTTATTTGTAAAATGAGTTTTCAAGTATTTTATTTTAAATTAAGGTCTTCAAACTTATTTATATTTTCAAAATTTTTAAAAGAAGACCTTGCATGATACTTCTAAAATCTTGTGCATTTAATTAGACTTATGTGGTTTATTATCTCTTATGAATTTTTATAGCATAAGCATTTTTTGATATCTCCTATTACTTGCCTACACTTGTGTCTTTGTGCAAATTTTGTTTAAAAATTGTGTAGATATATATCTCATATTCAATGGATTTTTCACATCAAGTTTCATAAACTATCGAGGTATGTTCACTTGTATTAGAACTCAAATTTTTATTTATGCACATATCTTTCAAGATATTTCATTTCAACCCCCTTAAGTGCCCCAAAATGATTTTGCAAATTTCTCTTAAAAGGCACTACTAGTTAAGTCTCGATTATCTTGAATATATGTTTTCCCAAAACCCGTATTTGTTGGACATGGTCCAAAATTATCTTTTTGCAAAGTTTTAAAACTTTTGGGGTGAAAAATCGAATTTTAGAAAAACCTAAAGAATGAAAAATTGCACCGGGATTGGGGCCAAAGCAGGGGCGACGGCCGCCGAGCACGTCGACCGGCCGCACCCTACCTCGACCTGGCCCCTGTGCTAATTTTTACAACTTAAAATCGTTTCCGCCTTCGAGTCTCAAACAGACGCAAAACTCTCCAAAAACCCTACAAAGAAATAATTCATCCCCTCTTTCTTCAAAATCTTCAATTTTTCATCATTCTTCACGATTCTTGCTAATCTTCTTATTTTCACAAGAATCTTACATATATGGCTCCCCAAAGAATTCCACCGGTCAAATCCCATCTCCAAGCGTAGAAGAGGCGGAGAGGGTTCTTCGAGAAATCGGCAAGAAGGGGTTCTAACAAAGGGATATTCGAGCGCCTGAGAAACGTAGCTCAAGAGAAGGTGATGACATTCAAATCCCCGTACTCTCTCGGGCACAAATTAATGAAACTCTACTTTGAACAATTTCTGCTCCAAAATTGCCGTTGGGCTTAAAGGTAAAAATCTTTTATTACTCAAGCTCCTCATTCCCACAATGTTCTTAATTTCATCAATAAATATACGGAATGGTACTATAAGGATTAAAGGGGATGGGAGGAAAATCGATTGCTCGGACTAAAATGTGTCGTTTTAATTCATTTACAAATGAATATCCCACTATTAGAGGATTCTTTGAGGAGCAAGGTTGGATGTATCTATGGGAGCATGCTTATGTTTTGTATGATGATGATATTATCCAACATTTTTATGCTAATATGTGGGTGCAATATGATGTTGAGAGGAAGCCGATTGCCGTAGAACTTTAAACATAAAGTGTCGTCATTTTAGATGGACTCCTAATGATATTTGCCGACTTTTACATGTTAGAGAAGGTGGTTGGGATTATTTCTAATGTGGGACTTGGAAAGATGAAATGTTGGGGGTGTATGAAAGAAGTTAAGACGTGTTTGGGAGTATGGCCAAAGTATTCATTGTTGGCAATGACACTTCAGCATCGTATTTTTTGGTCATTGTCGCATATTGCATTTGTGGTAAGTCGGGTAAGATGCCTAGCAACATGGATTATTTTTTGACTTATAAGATTGCTAGAAGGAACCACTTAACTTTGGTGCCATACTTATTCAATGTCTAATTGAGTCCATCACTCGAGGTAATAAGAAGTTGGTTATGGGAAATTGGATTTGTAAACTTCTTATTCAATCGGGACTACCTTCGTCGGATGTAACTCGGGAGGTTTTTCAAAATGACTTTGACATTGATAATATCTCCCAAATGGTCACGATCTTGCAAGAATATGGACATCCGACCAACTAAAATGGCTAGAAGGAAGAGGTCAAGATTCCCCCGATCCTAACGATTTCTTTGATGACGCCGAGGCCACGAGATTGGCAGAGGAAGGCGAACCGAGAGCAATCCTGGAGGGTAATACCGTGCTCAACCGCCTAGGAGGTATACCCAAGCCGAATTCGATGAGATGAGGGCCTTTCATGAGGCGAGGTATGAGGCTTTTGGGAGCAAAAGACCTCCAAAATGCAAAAATCTATCGGCAAGTTGAAAAAATTCATCAAAGACTTTATTCCGGATCTTGCTTCTCCTCGGACGAGGAATGATGTCCCCACCCCCTTTTATATTCTAGCATTTTCATTCATGTTGTTTTGTATTTTCATGAACTATCTTGTAAAACTCTTTCTTACTAATGAGATTTGCGTGTTTTCTTGAAAGGGCTAAAATTGCAAGTTGATAATGACTTGTGAGTGATCATGATATTGATGGAGTATTTGATGGTAAAAATACTCTTATATGGCATTGTTTGATAATTGGTATGAATTACTTGATGGTAAAAGTGCTTCTTTTTAATGCTTTGATCATTATGCTTAGATGGATATTTTGGGACATTTGTAATGTCTTATATGTATTGTTATTGAGCTTTGAAATGAGGATGATTGATGATGATATGAAAACTTTTTGGCAGAAACATTTACAAGGGCTATATACAACCTCGTTTATTTTTATTTTTTTTCGCACACAAGGTGTTCGATAAAATGTCGCAATGAAAATTTCAACTTCTACATGATTCTCTTGCTTCCAAATGTCTTAAAATCTTTTTGAAATCATGTTTTTAGCTAACAAATGAGCTTATGGATTTCTTATGATACATTTCTCCAAAAAATTTTTGAGTTTTTAAGCTTAAGTTGCTCAACTATTGTTAAACCGCCTTTGGTGCACTTTTTGATGTCATTATATGATGTTTCTATCATTCTAACATTTTTTTGATGATTCCAAGGGAAACAGAAATTGGCTCATTAGCTCAAAGAAGCTCATAAAAAAAGCTTGTTATAAGCTATAAGTTATGGCTCATAAAAGCCATAAGTTCGGAAGTTATTTTAGTCCAATTGTTGCTTGATGGACTTATATACTTGTCTAATGATGTTTTGTGACAGGGGAGCTTATAAGCTCTTGAACAAAAATGTAAAAGCTAAGCTTTTTAGCTCATGGATAATTGCTTACATTATTCTTGATATGCTTGTTGATAGGGGGAGCTTGCTTATTATCAATATATTTACTCCCTATTGGTTGCTTATGTACTTTGACTTTTGGTTTTGCTTCCAAACGGTTAAATGTTTTTACTTTGGAAAATCATTTCAAAAATTGTTCTTCTTTTTTGTAAAAAAAAAATTGTTTTGGTTTGTAATCATCAAAAAGGAGATTGTTTGATATATGTTTTATCTTAATTTTGATGATTTTATTTTTACACCAAAACAATATTTTTAATTGTTGTCCAAATACTCCTAAATGATTTAAAATGGTTTTAATATTTTTCGGAGTATTTCTTCAAGTTTTACTTTAGATAAAATTGGATAACACTTCTAATGATTTTATGTTTCTATATTTTCACTTCAAAACAAGTTCCTAAATATTGTCTAAATACGTCCGATTGGTTTAAAATGTTTTTAATATATTTTCGAGTATTTCTTGAGGTTCATTTTCGATTAAAATTGACAACATTTACCTCGAGAGTCGACCGGTCGCCCCTATAGGGCAACCCGACAAGATGTCTTTGGAACAAAAAATGAGACGGAAGTGAAAAACGGTGTCGACCGGAAAGTCACGCGCGGTCGACCGTCCTACGATCGTCGCCTGAGTCGACCGTGACGACGTTCTTTGTGAAAGCAGAACGATTTTATCTCAACAAAATGATTAGGGGGACCGGTTGAGATAGGGTCGACCTCAAAGCCTTATGTCATCGACGGTCGCCTGTAATTATTTTCAAAGTGTTCTTCAAATCTCTTATTTGTGTGCGACCTCGGTCGCCTCTATGTTTTGGATGACAAAAATATGACCGTTTGATGAGACACATTTCCTTAAAATGTGGGATTGATTTCTAACAGTTATATTCTTGATTTTAATTGTATTTTTCTCAGTAGATTTTCAATCCCCAAGAGGAGCCTATGCTTGATCAATCATCTCCTATAAATAGAGGAAGTTTTGGAGCAACCAACACAACAATTGAGATACAACACAACAAGATACACTTCAAGCAAATATTTGTTCCTCATTGTTATTATTCTTGTTGTAATTTTGCCTAGCTTTTCACTTTCACATCCTCGAGGTCTGTGTATTCTTGATTACACTTTACTAAATTGTAATATTCATTATCGAGTTGTAATCTTGATTTTTGGTTATCATTCAACACAAGATATCCTTGTGAGTGTTCTTGTGGGTAAGAGCACACTGATGATCTAGGTGATAGGTGCAAGAAGATTGTGGTGATCTTCTTATTGAAAGTTGAAGAATTTGGTATTCTTGAGTTGAAGATCGTGGTAATCTTCCGCAAAGGTGCCGTTGAAGGAAGATTGTGGTAATCTTCAAAGGGAGATTGTGGTAATCTCCAAAGGTGGTGTTGAAGAAGAGTGTGTGTTTTTTCAAGGTGTTGTAAGTTGAATTTGTATTAATTTTGGTAATTAATAAAATTCTTTTCTTTTTGGAAATCCATCCAGGATATCTTTGGGGTGGTAGTAGATTAGGCCCTGGTGGGTTGAACTACAAATCGACGTGTGCTATTTATTTTCCGCATTTAGCATTTCATTTTTGCTTGAGTCTTTCAAAAATGAGGCGAAATCGAAAAGATGTAGATAATCTATTCACCCCCCCCACTGCATTATCGCAGCCGCTGACTTCAGATATTTCCAAAAGAAACCTTTTTCCAAAAAAGTGAACATAGCCTAATGGATATTGGATTAAAAATTCTTCTCAAGATTTGAGATGGGGGCGGCCGAAAATTATGTATCTTGTAATTGAGAGATGTGGTCCCCTTTTTATGGCCCACCCAACCGCCCCACTTCAATTTAGTTTCCTATCTAATATAGAATTCATAATTCTACATAGACTCAAACTCTAATTGATAGTATCCAATATAATTATCAATTTAATAATTATATTAATATTATAAATATCTTATATTTATTTAATTCCAAATACTGATTAAAATCGTAGAATATCATATATTCCTTAATTAATTAATATTAATATATTAGCTTCAAATATTTTGGAAAACTCTTTTCCATAAACCCTTTTCCATAAACCATAGGAACTAAAAATATTATTTCTAACCCGTTTACTCTAGGAAGGCGAACAGGGACCATGGACCTATAATTATAAAAGCTCCAATAAATCGAATAAATAATTAACTCTTTAATTAGTTTATTCGACTTACACCTCGATATTACTCCACTATAAGTTTGAAATTGCACTCTTATAATTATATAATATCTTACTCTATGAATTGAGTAGTCCACCGATATAATCATTACATATAGATTAATCCTCCATAGACAATTAAATTAGTTTTAGAGTAATATTCGTTAAACCTCTTCAATTACCTTTTATCCTCATTTACCATTAATTCACTAGCGAGGAATGGTTAATTTTATAATCAGATTATAAATTAGAGATCTCAAACCATTCGATTCGAATTAACAAATGAGAGAATCGTCTTTCTACTTCATAAAGAAGATGGATTCAAAATGTCTATATGAATTTATATTCCCTGAAGCTATTTAATTCAAATGTGAATCTAAAATACGGGTGTTGGGAATGTCGTAGGACAAACTTAAGCGAACAAATTAAGAATCACCGCAGGAAATAAACGAGGAGTCTATAATCACTCGGGATTAAGATTTATCCATATATGATCATCTAGTGATTTAATTCGATTTTTCATTTCTACAACGGAATTTATTATGAAAAATACAAATTAAATCGGTCGAGTCATATATGATGAATCATATAAATGCCCCACCAAGATGTCTCCACAGAAGCGGTCAGGATAAAGGCAGGTCACATTCAAAATATTTTGGGCATTAATGATGTTTTAATTAAAGATCTCATACTTTAATTAATTTCATCACGGACTTAATTTTAGTTTATTATCCATAATCTTAATTCTCTTGTATATAATTCTTATATACTAAGATTATGGTTACATAAATAAACTAGGGATTTTCATGATGTTCAATAAAATACATACAATATGCAAAAGGTTCGAAAATAAATATCGCATTTATTAATAATCAAAAATAATTCACAAGTGCTTTAAGGACGCCTATCACAACAATCGATGATGTTGATATAAAGGCCGTACAACTCAACTATGATGCACTACTAATTTGCTATTCTATTATATTAATTATACTCTCTATATATTAACCCGGATGTGATGGGTGTTTTGATTTAAGCTAGTCATACGTCAAATGAACAGGGTGACCTAATATATATATGGGCTCTAATTGGATGAACTTAAGTTGGCAATTGATGAGTCAAAAGGCTGGAACATACCCATACGTGGCTATCTTTGGTGTGTATGTATGTTATTAATCTAACACAAAATGCTTACTAGGATCATTTTGTAACTTACGCTATTTTAACTTGATAACTTTCATAATATAAAACTATGTATAATTGCATGCCTCACCACGTGTGTGTATATGTGGTAATGGATTAACTTCATTTGCTAACTTACTAAATAACTTAGGCACTGCAATTAGTAATTGAATGCGTAACTAAAAGTAATTTCATGCATGCAGAAGTCTAGTTTATTAGTATAATGTATTGTATAACTTAAAGTGTGTGTATATTTGCATGCCGTAGTAACATACATAATATTTATTTCATGATTAGCCTATTATTGCTATTTGCATGCACGTATATATGTGTGTGTGTATATATTAAAACTAATCATCTCGGTGAGTACACATATCACATTCATATATATATGTATGATATATATATATATTTATATATATATCATACCTTATTTTGTATATAGAAAACATTTATATAATACTTTTTAGGTTTATATGCATTCCTTTTAGAGCAATATAGC